>VZTB01002285.1:40837-74396 GCA_013397245.1 Thryothorus ludovicianus
GGCCTGGCCGCCTTTTGTTGGGGTGCGGGGCCATGCGGAGCGCCGGGGCCGGGCGGGCCTGCGGGGCTGTGCTCCCCAGGGATCAGCGTGTCACAGCGGCCAACAGCTGCTTGACCCGCGGTTTGTGCTCCGGAAATGATATGTCGCTCTTTGTAGTTCTTACAGGATCCCGATGAAGAAATTGCCAAAATGGAGATGACTAGAAAAAAGGCGCGTGAAAAACAGGTAATAGAATTGGTTTTGTATGTAAATATTGTAATCTTCCTTAACCCTGCTCTTACTTTGCAGTACCTCATTATTTATGTTAACATAACAAAATAGACATGCTGCATAGCAGTGGACAAGGGGGACTGTTGGCCGTGGTTGATGATGGAGTGTGTAGAACAATTCAGTTTATATATGTAATTTTGAAGCCTTTGCAATACACAAGGCATGTGTTGGTCTGAAACATCATTTTAATGCTGAAGTGAATTCAGCTGTCCTGAGGTTCCAAGGACACACCTGACAAGCCTTTAGACCTACTCTGCATTTACTTCTCCAGAGAGATGCAAACGTACAGTCATGTGCTTATGTACCTTGTACACGTGCTCCTGTAGATTGCTGGCCAAAGCACAAGACACTTAAACATGCAGACAGAGTCATCTCTTCAGGTGATTCTCTTTGCAGTCATGTCTCTACTTCTCTATCATCTGGGAGAGGGGAGAGCTTCCCCTTCCCTTCCAGCATCAGCTCTATTCCCATTGACAAGGGTAGTTAGCAAACAGACTGAGTAAGGGGTTCCTGATTAGAATTTGGAAGTGTATACTTGATGCTCGTGTTAAAATAGGCTTTGTTTCTCTGCAGGGGGAAGGAATATTTCTGTAAAGTCACTCTACCTGTGAAAATCAGTCCTGCAGTGGAGGTTGATAGTGACTATTGCTAGCTTTCTCAACAAAACACATAGGATGAGCTGACTTATAAAGTCAAAACTAGTTTTACTGTTGTCCTCCGCTTCCCTCTGTGTGCTTTCCACGTTCTTGAAAAAGCAGATGCTTTTGGTATCTGTTGGGTGTCATGTTGGTGTGTGGTGTTGAAAGCGTGATGCATTTGCACCTTGAGTGTTCTGGAATAGGTTCATTCCCCTCCTTTCCTCCCTGAACACACACATACCTGCTCAGTCACTGTCACTGAGCCTTCAGCCTGTCACTGCACGTGCAGGGTGATGCTGAGGTTGCAGAAGTCACGGTCAGGGTGTGCAGCCTGTCCTCATTTGGTAGGCGAGGCTGTGCATAATGTGGCACATCTAACCCAAAGTGGCAGCTGGAAGTTCTAAGACTGAAGTGCTACCATAACAGATGGGCATCATTGTTTGGAATGGCCTCTGCTTGTTGCAACTGCGTACACTAGTTATCAGTCAACATATTAAGCAGGGCTCAAATGGTGAGCATTTAATGAGGGGATCTCTCCTTCCCTTCTGTCTTTCTTTTGCACAGTATATTAAACTAATTTCTCACTTCTGACAAGGAAGAGCTGCCTGTCCTTCACTGCAGCTTTCTCCTTCACCAGAAGATTCATTCTGTTTAAACTGAGCAAGGCCTTCTTGTGCATGATTATTGCATAATAACAAGGTGTTTGTTAGAAAATGTCAACAGGGGCCCAATTTTACTGTCCTCTAGAAAGAGAGTGGAAAGAAACTTGGAGTATCTTTTGCATGTTGACCTTCAACTTTGAAAGCAGATAAAGACTTCCGATTTTGTCTTCTTATTTGTGCTCTTGGCCTGGTAGCCATTCAGTGTTACTTCAGGAATGATAGGTAAACTAAAACTTAGATAATTTCAGCAGTAGGCATCAAAAATCTTTACTTGGGAGTTTTTCAAGATATTCATAGAATGCTGGTAGAATTTGACCCTTTTGTTCTATAAACAATAAATAATATCATGCCTGTATATATTTCCCTACTTAGAGAAGGCATTTTTGTTGTGACAAAGTAGCCAGATTGTTCCAGATCTGGTTAAAAAAGCTAACATTTGGCTGCACAGCAGCAGCTCTTCAGTCTATGGTGTGACACAAGCTATTCTCTGATATAAATTGCCATGGACCACTAATGAGAATATGTTTACGGTTCCAGCAGCAGTATAGCAGGCTGGAATGATAGCCAGGGCAACAGTTATTCTGTGGAGACACGACAGTTCTAAAATGCAAGCAGCTATAAATCCACTGCAGCCTATACCACATGACTTCTACATTAAATAAATTGTTTACTGACACTAGTTTATCCACAAGGCAAAATATCAGAGTCACATCCCACTTTATGACATCTTCATAGTCAATTCATTAGTTTGTTTCTGTGGAACATAAGGCCCTGGTTCTTAATTAGGATGCCGTTACCCTTTATGTGATGAAAGGGTGGCTATATCATCAGGTCTGTGACAGCAGAACATTGCATAAATTCTGTGTTTGATTTTGGAGAACTGGCACTGCTGTAATTCTGCGAGCAATTCTCATACTAATTCTGGCTGCTTTGTGGGAATGAATACACTTCCAAGGCTCCATGTAAAACAAAATTCATCTAACTAGATTAGAATAATCTGTGCAATTGTGATTCGATATGTGTTCACCTCCATATAAAGTGAAGAATTAAATCTAGAAGTTAGTTTCTTTAAATGTAACTAGCTAATGTTTTCACATGTAAAGGTGAAGTAAACTCTCAGGAAGGAGTTTTGATCAGTTCCTCGCTAGATGTTTTCCAGAATCTGATTTTAACATTGTCAAAGTGTTCCCCCTAAGTGTTTTGAAAATATCCTCCAAAAGGTTCCTTTACTAATTTAGATCAACTTTTGAAAATTCAATTAAAAAACCGAACAAAACAAAGCCCACAAAAAAAGATAATCTGGATCAGGACATTTCTACTCTTATTTAAAAGGAGTAGAAGCTCCTATACTACCCCAAGAGGATTGGAACAGCTCAATAGTGTGAGTTGCTCTTTTCTGTCCTGTTTACTAAATCTAAAATTCCCTTCTGATGGCAAAGAAAAATTCAGTACTTCAAAGTAATGCATCCTATGAGTGAAAACTACTAGCTAGAATTATAGGTCTTGCTATTTCGGATGGGGAAACTAAGGCTGTGGACTCAGAAGTGATACCATTGTCTGTGGTCTGAGGTGCTGCTTTTAGGGTGACAAACAGGCTTGCTCCCCTGCTGAAAACCCTCTGCTGTTGCTGTTTGAATGCAGTTCTGGGTCATTCTCTCCTGCTGCACCCCGTGCTTGTCAGGGGAAGCTTATTCTGGTGGCTCCTAGCTCACATTGAGGCACATAGGTGTTTCAGTAGTTTCTATTTTTAGGTGTTTCTTCTATACCATATAACCAATAACCCCAGTGGTCGCTACCTGCTCTGTTTTGGGTCTGATCTATATCATGAAGGTTCAAAAAGATTAATTTCTATGAATATTTCATGTATGAGCAAATGGTGACCTGCTGCAGGAAACTGAGGTCTGCTATTGTTTGAGCTTTAAAAAGACTCCACCTCTGAACTCCTGGTTTTTCTCTGTTTGGGGCTGTAGGGGCTTGGGTGCTCTAATCACCCACCTTCTGCCTCCTTTTCCTGATGAGCCTTCTCACATGCTTAGTTCAGTTTCTCCAGTCTGTGTCCTGTTCTTAGGTCTGAGATAGAGATCTGCTTCTGATCAGTTGCTCCTGTATCTGGAACATTACTGTGGGTGTCACCAAGCTTTCTTACTGGGCTCCAGATAGATTTGAAGAGGCTGTTCTCCCCACTGGTGTTTTTGCTTGTGTGCTGCTTCAGCTCCTGTTTGTCTCAGAAGTAAGCTCAGGGCTGTAGTATTTCCTCTGTCAGGCTGCACAGATTCTGGGTAGCATCTATTGCATTCTGACAGGTCTCCACTTTTGGATTGGCTCTGTGCAAGCCCAAAGGAAGTTCTTCATGGTTTCCTCATACCTTCCCCACCTTAAACTGTTCCTTTTTTCAGTGGTGGCTCCTATTTCCTTACAGTTGCAGTGTGAGGTAATGCAGTTTCTTGGTAGTGTTTCTTACTTTTGATCGAGTGTCTTGCTAAATCTGCTTTAGAGACTCAAGAGCCTGATTGATACATTCATTCTCTCGACCAAAATCTGTGCCAGAGTTATGATGCTCCCTCACCTACACTAATTAATTCCTGTCTCCTTCCCCAACAGGCTGCTTTCTTTTGAGGCCCTGCACATTAGTTTCATTGTTGTCTCTAGCTAAGCTGTGTACTTGAAGTGTTGCTCACATCTTTTCCCCAGTGTCTTGTTAAGTGACATTATGTTGTCAAAAACTTTTTCTCTCCTTTTCAAGACACCCAAGAGGCTCTGGAACTTTGATTTCTATTTCCTTATAGAACATTTAGGATGGTGAAATATCTTTAGTATTGTTGCATGTGATGGGTCTGCTTTGGGAACTTTGTGAGCAAGTCTCTTGTCCTTCAGAAGCTGCTGGTGTGGTAGGCACCTTTAAATAGATACTGTATAATCTGCTTTTCTGTTTGCTGATTAACTGATAAGACAGCACTTCTCCAAAGGCTGTTGGCAGCTGGGCTTGCTCTGCAGTTTGGAGAACAAAGTGTGACTAAAGTCTAGTTTTGAGGGAGGACAAAAATTAACTTCAAGCAATGCCAATGTGACATTTTCATTTGAACTTTCGGTTTGTAAGGAGTTTGTAATGCATGAGATAAAGATACTATTCCCTTGTTTTGCCTCCTCCCCACCCAAATTAAATCCTGGCATGGCTGGGTATGTAGCTGTGCTATATTTACATGTAGAACTCCCAAGAAGAAAAAAGACTGATCTGTGTGTCAGTAACTCAAAAGTGCAAAGCAGTCTTAGCTGTGAGAGAACCGTGAAATGTGGTTTTTGTTTCATCAAGTCAGTGGTTTCTGTTTGTGAAACTGGTGCAGGAGGGAGCCATTTTGCTGGAAAATGATGTCATATGTAAGAAAGATGGCAAAAATCAGCTGTGGAAGCTTTTTTGCTAGAGGCAAGGTTTCACATAGTGTTTTACTTGATAGTGCCTAGTGATTCTTCTGAATTTAATGCCTAATGATTCTTCTGAGCTGGTTTGAAATTTTTTTTTTGCACATTAGAAATCTATTGGGGAGTTCTGTCTTTTTAGTGGTGCAGAACTGATCAATTTGCAGCAAGATGGCTGACTTCAGTGTTAAGTAGAAATGCCAAATTTCAATTTGCTTAGGCACAATGACACAGTGCTGGCTTTGTATTCTACTGCAGATAAAGTAGTATTTTCCTGGGGCACTGTATGAAGTGTACAAAATCCTGTTTAAGAGTTAGATGGAAGAAGAGTAAACCTAGACTTAAATTGTGGTCCAAATGAAAGTTGAAAGGACACGACAGGTGAAGTTTTGGATATCTGAGGTTTGCTGACCGTGTCAGAATTTGACGTACAAAATTATCAGCTTGGTAATTTAGTAGCAATTGCTTAACATGTACTTGGCTGTATTCTGAACATTGGGTCATATATGCTTTGGGTTTTTATCTTAACTTTGCTAAATTAATAAGTACAAAATTCTGCAAACTCTTTTGCTGTGTTCACAGTCTGAAAAGCTTTTCATGAAAGCGTGGCTTCAGGCATATTACCTACATATTCCTTACCAGAAATCCTGAGCTCATATTTGGGTTTTTGAGTTCCAACTGCTTGTTCTTTACTGAAGGGCAAGTATGTTTTTGGTAAAAACAAAAGGCAGCATGAGAGTAGGAGGTTCTGACTTGGGTATCCTTCTATTAAACAGTTGTGGTCCTTCAAAAGGAGAACAAGGTGAATGTTCTTCAGCTGTAGTTCCAAACGTTCTCTACTGTGCTTATAAACAACACCCCCTCTACTCACCACAGCTGAGTGTTTTGTCCAGTTGTGGGCTCCCCAGTAAAAAAAGGGATTTGAGCATACAAGAAAGCATCCAGAAAGGTCCATTAAGGTAATTCAGGAACCAGAGCATCTTGCCTATAAGGAAAGGCTGAGTAAGCTGGGGCTGTTTAGCCTGGAGAAAAGAAGTTCTGTGTCAATTTGTATCAATTGTTTATAACTATTTGAAGGGAAGATTTAAAGAAGATGTAGCCAAGCTCTTCTTTGTTTGATGAGACAAGAGGAGATAGATACAAACTGAAGCAGAAGTTCCATCTTAGTATCTTGGAGCACTTTTTACTGTGAGGGCAGCCAAGCATGGCACAAGTTGTCCAAAATAGTGGTGTCTCCATCCTTGAAGATATTCTGAAGCCTTCCGGTCATGGTCCTGGGCAACTGGCCCTTGGTGGCCCTGTGTGAGCAGGGGAGTTGATGAAAAGACCTGGAGGTACCTTCCAGCCTCTACCATTCTGTGCAGTTTAAAGAGGTAAGACACTCGCAAGAAATTGTGACAGGAGTTAGAAGTATTTTCTATCTAACTAAAACAATTGTCTAAAAAAGCACGGTGTAAAAATCTCCTGTTGGATTTGGCAGATGTCCTGGAATAACATTCACGAGAATGCCCACATGCTGATTCCCACTCCGGATAAAGACGATGACCCCGTTGGCGTTGATTACTCGCGCTTTGTCCAGCTGAGCGTTGCTCCCAGCAGAGCTACCCCACTGCCAGCCCTAGGGTGAGTGTGCTGGGCTGCTGCTGCTGCTCTGCCTTCCTCTTGCCTCATGATCCAAGACTAAACATTGATCTCTCTTAGCTGGGCAAACAGGGACGATGTATGGAAAAACATGATAAACAAAGAGGAGACCTACGTGAGGGATAAATTCTACATGCAAAGGCACCCCCAGCTGCAGCCTAAAATGAGAGCCATCCTTCTAGACTGGCTAATGGAGGTAAGCTTTTCTGTGCTTGTGAGTGTTTCAAGTGTGCTTTTGTTGAAGTGCATTAATAACTGTCATGAGAGCACTTCAGGAGCATGTTTACCTCAAGATACTTGTCTTCATCTTAAATTTTGTCAATGAACGGCACCAAACTTAAAGAATATATGATGTATTGAGCTGATGATTTGCAAACTGACAATATATTCTGTTATTCATTTAGATTGATAGTGAATAATAATCAATTTATCCCTAACACAGAGTAAGTTTTTAAGGCCACAATGCAGACAAAGGCTGAACAAATAATTACAAAAGTCACTGTAAGAAGGAAGCTGGGTAGCTCTGAGATCAGATACATCTCACAGCCTTTTTATCTGTTTTGTCATGCAGAATGTGCTACAATTCCTCTCGTATCTGAGTCTTTTTTGCTATTTGGATGACTTGGTGGCATAATCCCTGTTCTTAATTTTAAAGTGCTTGTGAGACTTTTCTCTTTTGAGGTGTTGGAACGATGGATCTTTGCAAAAAATGAGGAACTGATTTTCTGACATTGTTGGAACATGTGCTTGCATTTCCTAGAAGGGTTTTCACTCTGATCTGTTTTTTTCTTGCAAGTTACTGTAATGAGAGTCATCTTGTGTCAAAGGAAACTGTTTAACTCTTGCACTTAGTTAATGTGTTACTTCACAATAGCAGTGAAGTAGACTGCCAATATAAATTTTATGTCTATCTCATGCTGTTTTTTAATACAAATGTAGTATCTAGTTTTGACTTTTTAACACTGTTCTTGACCTTTATAATCTGTTGTCTGTCCAGGTTTGTGAAGTCTACAAACTTCATAGAGAAACTTTTTATTTAGCACAAGATTTCTTTGATCGCTTTATGGCAACACAACAGGATGTTGTAAAAACACTATTGCAGCTAATTGGTGTCACTTCTCTATTCATAGCAGCAAAACTTGAGGTAAGTATCTCCAGCTTTACTTAACATAAAAATGTGAATGGACACACCACACATGTATTGGATTTGGGACACTGTGGAAAGCTTTATAGAGTTAGTTGCTATCATATATTTTAGCTAGGAGACAGAAAAAAAATATTTTTTTTCCTTTTCAATGTTCCTGTTTTTTTTAGAAGTGGGTAAAATTATACTGTGAAGTCAGCTCGTTTTCCTATTAGAATAAATGTAAAGTTTTAGTTGCACTTGCTAAATGAATTTTTAGCTGGCTGCTGTATACTTGTTGAGATCACTTGTTCCAATTTCATTGCAATAGAATACCTACTGCATGATAGTCTGAGCTATTATTTACTGGAACAGTTTTGACTACTAAAATGCACAATGCTTTTTAAGTTAAGAGAGCTGCTGTTCAGTCTGTTCTTAAGCAAGAGGTGTAAAAGGTCTTTTCCTCAAGATGTTTACAAAAATTTTGATGTCAATGATACAGTCATAGTGGTGATGTAGTCAAACAATGCATGTTTGTACTGTTCCATCCAAAGTGAAAGTTGAAGGCTATGATGAACAAGAAATCTGTGTCTCTTAAAGGCAGAGAACACGAGGATTTAGAAAGGGAGGAGGATAGTTCCTTATTCCCCCTCCCCTTTCTGTTTTGGAAGGCTGAAGCAGTGGTTGTCCTGTTTGTTTCTTAATTTTTTGTTAAAGTAACACACGAAACTAATTGCAACCTATTCCACTAATTGAATACTTGATGTCCTATCTTTCAGGAAATTTATCCACCAAAGTTGCACCAGTTTGCCTATGTTACAGATGGAGCCTGTACAGAAGATGAAATCATTAGTATGGAATTGATCATTATGAAGGTAATATTTAAAAGTGGAATTAGTTTTTAAAAATGTATAGCATAATCGGACTAAAAGCAGAGCTCCTCAGTTAATCTTAGGTGCTGCTAAGAGGCACAATTTGTCTTACTAATTAAAAAGCAGTGTTTTCTCTAGGTAACAAGAGATCTAAAGCGTCCACCAGTGTGTGTGAATTAACAAAATTATTTGTTCCCTGACTGTATCAGCAGGAAGAGCTACAGGAGAGTATTTGATTTGCATGTTTTAAAGATGCCTTAACTAACTAGAATTAGAGCTTCTGATTATTAAACCATCTTGCATGGTTTAAGTTAGGAGTTTAACTTGAATTGACACTGAAGTCTTGTGTGTGTCTGTTCTTTCAGGCTCTTAATTGGAACTTAAATCCACTGACAGTTGTATCGTGGCTAAACATTTACCTGCAAGTTGCCTATTTAAATGATCTTTATGAGGTAATGCTGCCACAATATCCACAGCAGATATTTGTACAAATAACAGAGGTAAGACTGATTCCTTTAAATGCTTTTTCACCTGGAAAAGTGGTTTTGCATCAGGCTTACTAAACATCTGTTCTCTTGTAGCTCTTGGATCTCTGTGTGCTGGATATTGGCTGCTTGGAATATACCTATGGAATACTTGCAGCTTCTGCTTTGTATCACTTCTCTTCATCTGAATTGATGCAGAAAGTTTCAGGTATAGGCATTTATAAACTGAAATCTCGTGTGTTGACAAATGTTATGTCTTCATTCAGGCAGGTGAGCATGTATCTTGTGTTGCAGGTTATGAATTCTGTGAGATAGAGGACTGTGTGAAATGGATGGTCCCGTTTGCCATGGCTCTGAGGGAAGTGGGAAGCTCCAAACTCAAACACTTTAGCGAGATTGCTCCTGAAGATTTGCACAATATACAGACGCACATAAACAGCTTTGATTTGCTGGTATGTATGTGCAGAACGAGGACAAAAACCTGTCTGCAAAATCTCTGAAGTCTGTTGCTTTGGTTAGGACATACAGTCAACTTAATGAAGCATTAGCAGGTTGAGACTGAGTGTATTTAGATGATAAAAGGAATGATGTTGTAGTCCAGATCCAAAATTCTTGAGACAAAGACTTGTTTTGGGACTGATTTCTTCAATATTTAGTTTAAAAAGGTGATTGTGCCTTCAGCCTCTCATCTCAAACATCATATAATTACTCCAGAAGTCAGAAGCACTTCCTCTACCCTTTGGGATACTTCAAATACCATGTGTTAGACCTTATCTCTAGGAAATAGCACTAATCTAGTATTGTCTGATCCAGAGAAAAATAAAGATTGATCACTTGAGGCTGGTGTAGTGGGACTATTATGTGACAGTGGTCATTGCTCCAAGCAGTGGAGCAAGAGTGGTTTTTAATGCGAGAAACTTGTAGAGGATCAAAATCCTGTTCAGTAAATTGTGGCTTAAGCTGTTTGGGTTATTTTTTCTCTTTAGGTTATGGAATTGTAGGTAGAAGTTGAAGTTCTTCCTGCTCAGTTGTTTCTGAATTTTGCTTTCTTGAAGGTACAGGTGTGCTTGTATGTTATGAATTCCTAATGCTAATCATCAGATTCCAAAAACTAACGAGTTGTACTACAAGTAACTGCTGTGTACTATATGGTTTATCAGTTCCTGTTAGGAGGGCTAGATATGGATATGCTTTTCCAGATTAGCAATCTGTCAGGTTATAAAACACTGAATTCTATCGATCTTGTTGCATAGACACACAAAAGTAAAGGTTTTTTTCCTCTTTTTCATGTGCTTTCAGGACAGAGCTCAAGCGAAACAAGCCATATTGGCTGAGCAAAATAGGACTTCACCTTTCCCCACTGGTGTCCTTACACCACCACAAAGCAGTAAGAAACTGTCTTCTGGACTCCAGTCAATATGACTTTAGGAACTGTTGATGGACAGTTTTGCTGAAGTGCCTGTTCTGCTGGTTTTGGCTCCTGCTCCATTACAGAAATGCTGCCGGTGAAGTTCATAAGCTTTCATGGAGTCTGAAAAGGAAACCTTACTTTCATGTGACAGAAGTTTTTCTATTTGAAATAGTTTTATTGAATGTTAAAATATTTTAAAGAAATGGATCAAGTACACCAGCCACTTGAAAGAACACTGAAGTGTGCTCCAGATGCTGCTACGGAGGGTGATGCTTGATCAACTGTTCAGAAAAAGAGCTTGAAGTTTAGATTAGCTACTGTGCCCATTTGTCCTCTGGGTAATCTGCAGATTTCTGTCCCTCGTTGACAAATGGGCAAAAAGGGCTGTGGAACATTTCAAAGCCTCTTTTTCGAATGGTTGCCTTACGACTTGATGCCTTTTAAAAAACTCTTTATTGTAAAAGCTGCTATGTCTCTGTGTATTCATTTTTAATAAAAATGCTGTCTAAGACAGCTGGTTTTATGTATATTTCTATATTTCTTTTAACTATGATCAGCTAAGATTTTTTCAGACTGTGACCATTAATAAGTGTTGGGAGTTGGGGATGAATAGTGTAGTAACTATTGCTTTATTTATTTACCACTATTGGCTTATCCATGGAGACTTTATTTGGATACTAAGGTAAAATTGTCATGTTGGGCTACTTGGATTTCCTCTAGCCAGGTACAGGAGGCTGGGGAGGGGATAATAGACATGACAACTACATGGGGAATCCTTCCTTAACACTCTCTGTAATGATCAGCTTACTGGGACTTTCTTGAATCTTGTTTGGATTGTTGGAGGTTGTCTGGATTGTTACCCTTAAGTGATGCTCAGTGAAAGGTGATCAGTAGGAAAAGTCTACCTCTTCTAAAATAATCATGTAAACATTCGGGGTTTGGCACAGTATTTGACAAATAATCATGTGTGCAGAATTGAAGTTGTGTGAGGTATATGCCTTTTGACAGGCAAGTCTTTGACCTGTGCAGTGTCTGAGAACCACAGAGGTCCTAGTGGGACATTTTCTGGGGAACTTGTGGTTCTGGAGAAGAGGGGAACACAGAAATAAATGGTTCCTGTTTTTTGCATGCTTGCTTTGAAAGAATATTTAATAACACTGAATTTTTGTGAGACTACCAGGGTTCATCATGTCCTGCTTCAGGTAACTTAAATGCTATACCACTTAATATTTCAGGAAGCTCCTCTTCTGTTGTTGGTTAGATTTTTTTTTTTTTTAAACAATGGTTCCCAGCAAGGCTGCTTCTTAATATTTTTCTAAGTTATTCTGCTTTTTTCTCTTCCCTGACACAGTAATCTGATAAATGTTTAAGCTTTAATGTAATAAAAATGCCTGTGGTAATCAATGGTAAGCAAGTTCTTTGGTGCTGCTGGCTTTTTTTCCTTGCAATGACTGGTTATAAGTTCTGTGTTAACAAGTGCAAATGTGAGCTGAACATGTTTGCTGGTGCCAGTTTACAGAGGTTTTAATTTCTCAGAGAACTGCATGCCCTAGACAAAGGAGTTGCAATATTTGCTAACTATTGAAGGATTTGCCAAGATATATTTTGGTGCTTTGTCCTTAAATGTAGAACTCAAAATGGGAGTGGATGAGGGAAACTAATCCTCCTGAAAGGTAGTCTCTAGGCTTAATTCCTAAATCACCAACTGTGCTTCAGTGCTAGGCCTTTTGGTGTTTATTTTCAGATCTTACTCCCTTTTAGATTTTTCACAACAAAGCCACAATTCCATTTTTTATTTTCTAACTGTCCTCTTAAAAATGGAGAATGCGTTTAACTGTTCAAGAAAATACCTGTAGTAACATTAGAGGCAAAGATAAACTCTTGACTTCAGGTTTAAGCTAAATATTTAACCATGGTTGATAGCTATGTAAAAGTGAATGTGGATGTTCCATGTGTTTCTGGGCTGTGTGGGAAACCAGGGTCTGAGAGATAGACACATTTATGAATTAAACTTGTTCAGACAACAGGCCTCTCTTCAAATGTGATCTCAGATGGTAATCCTGTTAATTTTACAATTCTTTGTTTTGTGAAAGGTCAGCCTCCTTTATTCTGGTGGGATGCAGTGTGTTCAGAGCGTGGAGATGGTGGCTCTGCAGCTCCCCAGGTAGGTCTGCAGTCAGGTCCCAAAGATGCAGCTCATCCCAGCTGGGGGGCACGCCCCTTGAGAGCTATTTTCTTACTTATCTTTTACAAGAATCTGTTTCTGGTTGTCCATTGCAACATGTGGATACTGTGTCTGGTGCTGCCTTTCTAGGGTAGCTTGAAAAAAATTTGCATTGGTTGCCACAAGCTGAAAAGCAGTTTTTTTAGAGGAGTGCAGGTAGTTTTAAGGAAAATAGTTGTCCCTATTAGAAAACAACTAACCACCTCCAAGGGAGAGTTTCCTCCCTATTTCTTTGCTTGTGGATCCTATTCTAAATTCTGATCCTGACCCAGTCTGGTGGGGGGAAGTAAGGGGACAGTCCTGCCTGGCTAGGGAAGAGAAAAAGGGTTGGGGTGTTTGGGCTGAATTTTGTGCAACAAAGAGGCTACTACCAAATAATATGTTCCTGCAGGCTCTGGCCCCAGATGTGTTACCCACCCAAGAGGTGGGGAGAGGCCTCCAGGGGTGAGGGGCTGCACTGGGCAACCCTGAGAAAGCAATTTAGCTTTGCAGTGCTGCACTCTCCTCAACTGGAAACTGTCTCTCTTTAATAGCTCCAGACCAGCATAAAGCATGCTGCAAAGTAAATTGAATTTGCAGTAACCCAGGTGGTGCATGATTATCTTCTCCTGAAACGTTTGTCATAACAATGCATCAAACCCTCACCTTGGTCTGAAAGCTGGGGGCATCAGAGGAACTGAACAACAGAAATTAATCCAGTGCTAACTTTGCATTACTGCTACTGTGAAATTGGAAGTTGAGGGCTGCTGTGGGTGTGCTGGAGGAAATAGCCCCAAATGAATGAGCTGAGGCTGCAGTTTTGAGCTGGGGTGGAGAGGAGCGGTGCTGGAGAGCAGAAAGGATGGAGGCATGGCATTCCCCACTGAGTCAGCCAGATGCTCAGCTCTTGTAAATGCTGTAAAACCTAACAGAAATAGTTCCTGGTATAAATAGTTCACAGAAATAGTTCTGCCCTAGAGCCAGGAGGGTGATCTTTCTCTGGCTCTGTTTCTAGGCTTCAGGTCAGCATCTCCTCTTGGTTCTCAGAAAAAACAACACGAGGGGTTTATTACATCCCTACTTGCACACAGTGGAGGTTCAGGGTTCTCTCTGCTCCTGGGTGCTGTTTGCTGCCCACACAGTCCAGCAGCCTGAATCCAGGAGGCTGGGTGGGTGGAACACTCTTCCTTCAGCCAGGCTGTCGGGTCAGACCTCACTGCCAGTGCCTGGGGCTTGCAGCAGCATCTCCTCCTGGGGAGAAGTGTCAGGGAACCTGAACTTTAGCTTGGGAGTTGCCATAGCCTAGGATGGGCTTTTTTCCAGGCTTTATTTGGAGTAACACCTGCAAGGTAAAGCCTTGTGGAGCAGCTGGGGGTCAGTGTGCAGTGCAGCAGGGGCCTGGGGAGTGTGCAGGTTGACATTGGATGTACCTGCTTCCCCTTGTTTGTTGGCATGAGCATTCTGTCCTGGGAATTCAGGGAACTGCTGTCTCTAGGTATTTATCAACATGCATTTAAAGCACCAGATTATTCATATCCCATCTTCTACACACCTCTGCCATCATAAAGAAAAAAAAAAAGAGACACTGTGAAATACCTCAGGTTGGTTTTGTCTAGCCTTGAACTTTTTGGGGATTAAGAACAGCTCTGCCTTGCTGGCAAGGCCAGGGGCAGCTTGGCCTGGACTCTTGTAGTCTCTGTTAAGATTTGGCATCTAAATAGCCAAATGTAGCTCTGTCATGTGCTGCCTGTGGCAGGAAGCAGCAGGGTTCTTCCCCTTCTGGTCATTCTGCCCTTGCCCCAGCCATGGGGTGGCCAGCCAAGGTGGAGAAACTGAGAGGTTTGAGGGTTTTATTTTATTTTTATTTTTTGTGTCTGTGAGATGGCAGGAGAAAAGTGTGTACGAATACAAGAAGACTTTAAAGTCAATTTCTTGTTGTTACAGAAATTTGTGAAACTTCTCTGCTTTGAAGGTAAAACTACAGCAGAGCACTTGGCTTGAGTTGGTGAGCAGTATCTGATGATCCTGTGTTTTTTCAGCCACACTATCTGCAAAATAGCTTTTTCCTCTCAAATTTTGAGTAGTCCACTATTGCCACAACTTATACATAACCAAACATTTAACTAAGACTGCAGAATATTGCAATGCTGTATGAGCTACCTCCTTTCAATCTCTTGAAATAATAAGTTTATGCTAAGTACAAAGGGTGTGTTTGAATATGAAACTTTTTATTTCTGTTAAGGGTGAATTTCATGTTAGAAAAAGAAAGGAAGTATTCTTTGTAGGCTGAATTAAACCAGGGATTTCAGAACTCTGCAGACTGGTGTGTTTGAGGGCAAATTAAATGAGATGGCTATCAAGGAAGGAAGGAAAACCTTTCTGATCCCAGGGGCTTTGGTCCTATAGATGCTGGCAATTCAGTAGAGCAGACTGTCTGCAGGAAGTGCATATCTACTTAAAAACTGGGTTTGTTTTACCAAGTCAAAACATATTCTCATGTAACTCATATAGTAAGAAAGCAAAATTATTTTTATAATGCACTGTTTGTTTTGTTTTGTTTTTTGTTTTATTTTCAGCAATATGACTCAAGGAGGAAAAATGTGAAATGCTAAATGTTTGCCTCAGCCTATGTGTTTGCCTGGGATATGAGGAAAAATTATGTGTGAAGCTTTTCCCACCTGGTGCCTGTTCTGTCAGATGTGCCCCAGCCCCTGCTCCTGGAATGGAGGAAAGCAGGTGCCTGACAAGAACTGCCTTTATTTGAGAGGAAAAGGTTTCCTTTACCAGCATGTGCTCCTGTGCTCTGTTATGAGTCTCAAATGTTAACTTCTGCCTTGGCTTGGCTAAAGAAGTAAGGGTTTTGTTGCTTTCTTAAATTCCCATGACTATTGAAAGAAGTTATTTTGTTTATGGACAGTGGCTGGAGAGGGGAAATGCTTCTGTAAATCTAAATGCACTTAATGTCTTTCTGGCAATACTACAGTTGGTCACTCTTCATTTAAAAATCAGTATTTGGTCACATATATTATACTTTTATACTAATAAGGCAACATCAAAGCATCAAATGTTTGGGTCTCTCACAAACTGTATACAGTAGCATTCCTTGAAAATGAAATGATAATGGGTTTAATCAAGAGCTAAACAATTTTTCTGACAGAGAAAAGCAACAAGCCTAAACATTTTCTGGAAACTCATGCAGTTAACAACCACCCCACGGACATGATTTTCCTGGTGCTAAAATCATAGCTTGGTCCATTTTCTTCCTTTGGGGGCAGGTTCTTTTATTTTCAATAGGGTTAGGAGCCCAAAGTGGCTTATGTACAGATGTGAGTTTCCAGAAAGGAGCTGTTGGTGACACAAGGATGAAGTCCCCTAAGGCTGACAGGGTGAGACTGGCTGCTCTGCATAAGCAGGGAGCAGACACTGCTCTGGATCTAGGATTGTTGCTTTTTTTCTTAAATATGGACGGAAGAAGCCTCACATACAACTAAAAATAACCAGCTTGGCTGGAAAGAAGAGAGTAAAAATGTAATGAAGCTGTGTAGGAATGTGTTTGGGCTTCTCCCAAGGCAAAAGAAATAGTAGGGACAGCTGTGATTTGCTCAGGTTATCGTGTTCAGACTCCAGTTACACAAACTTACCTATGGCGTGCTCTGCGTGCAACCAGGATAAATGGTTTGAGCTTTCTTGGACTGGATCCCAGAGCAGCAACATCAGATGGAGAAGACTAATACAGTGCTTTATTTTGAAGTTCTGTGCAAGGTGTTTGGATTTTTTTGAGGAGGGGCAGTCTATCAGCATGCCAGCCTCTGCAGCTCAGCACCTCAGCCCAATTTTTCTACGTGTCAAGAGTTACCGACCTTGACAAGAGTTAAAAGACAAAGGTTATCTTTTCACCCCATTATCCATCTTCTAGTTCTTACCAGATGCCAATGTCATTTTTGGACTGTACAGCTCGCAGTCGGGTTTGGTTGTTACACTTGGGTTTAAGATCAGTCTGAGAATAAACAAGTTGCTTTCTCACCTCAGCCAGACCTGCCAAATGCTGCTTCCTGATGTGGGTAAAGCTGATGTTTCTGGGCTCGCAGGAGGCACCCCTCTTACCTCTGCAGAATGATCATGATGATGATGTTATTTGAGCACAGGAGAGAGCAAGTGAAAACCTTTTTGCATCTCTGATTGGGAAGTCTGGTTGTCAGCCTCGTGAGAGCAGAGAAAAATGTTTTAGTTTTGGCCAGAATCTTGCAGGATGAAGAATGCTCTGAGGAAAGGTTAGCTGATCCTGCGTGGTGTTATTAGTATTCTGGGCTTCAGTCAGGAGATTAATAATAGCCACAGACAGTGTCTCTTCATATTAAAGTGTCTTCACATGAGTAGTTTGGGTGAGTGCAAAAGGACTGCAAGGCACAAGCAAGCTGTCTTGTCTCGCCCCAACTGACAATGAGTCAACACTTTAATATAAAGAACAGACAGTTGGCAACAGTCATTAACATAACAAAGTGCCCTATAGATCACTCCAAATTCATCTGACTGTTTTTAAGCAAATGTTTTCCCCTGAGAAGTGGCAACGGAACAATTTGTTGAATGTTTTGCTGCCTGGGCCACCCTGTTCTGCTGGGAGTGGGAGAGGTGCAGCCTGTGGGATGCCTGGTCTAGAAACCCCCTAACAGGGGGTGGTATTTGCTTGCAGTGACTGAGTTGGTTGGTTTTTTTAACCTGATTTCTGACCATATCTGGACCCATGGGGTTTTTTTGTGGTTCCTCTCCCCACTTCCCTGTCTCTTGGCTTCCTCCATTGGACAACTTAAAGAAGATCTGACTTCTGTTAATGCAGGTAGGAAGAAAAAGGAGTCAGACAAGCTACTGATCCTCTGTGGAGCAGCACAGCCACCGTGCCCTGTGTTTGGCCACGCCCTGGATGAGTGATGGTGGAGGCTCTGTGCTGGCAGGATCAAAGGTGGGAAGGCAGGAAGAAGGAACTGGGGATGTGGCACTTGCAGTTGTGATGCACATCTGGCATTGAAGTGGGATGGGTAGAGCCCGAGAGTAGCCCCAGGGTGAGAGGAAATGTCAAGTGATAAAGCAGATCTGTTACTGGTCCTCATGGAGAAATCCACATGACTTCCTTGCATACCATTGTGCTGGGAGGATGCAGGGAATGCACTGGTGCATCACACCAGGAAGCCATCCTGCATCTGCCCAGAGCAACCTGGTGATGCTGTTGCTGTAACTTCCATGTGCTGCTGGACTGTGGTAGGACTCCAGGTTTCTCCTGTCGTTTCCAAGGACTGTCTGCCACTGGCACAAGGTCTGGAAGTGGGTTTGGATCCTGCTGCTGCCCTTGCCCTTTCTCCCCAGCTGCCTGCCTGAAGAGGAACTGCCTTTCCAGGGACTGCTGTCATGGAAAGGGTTGACTCCAGAGATGTAAATTGTGGGAGTCCGGGACACTGTGCTGGCTGAGTGGCGCCACAGGTGAAGCAGTTACAGCAGCCCAGGCAGGGGCTGCTTTTGAGAGGCCTCACTGCCCCGCTATAACTGCACACCTACAGACGGACAGACGGACCGGCACCCCGAGGGCAGCTGCAGGCACGTGGGGTGGCTGGGTTCTTGGGATGGCTGGGTTTTTTTGGGACGGCTGTGTGTGCTTTGGGACGTGCTGCTCACCTGCATGAGAGAGAAACCCCAGATTGTCCCGTGCTGTGGTGCCGGAGGGACCTGCTGCAGGTGTCCGTGCGCGCTGGGCGGTCATTTCTGGGTGTGTGAATGTCCCTTTGTGCGGGGCCCTGCTCCTTCGGGGCTGCCGGGAGAGGCCTGGGGGATGCCCGAGCGGGCCCGGCTGGGACGGGGATGGCGGGGACAGCTCAGCGGCCCCACGCTCATCGACTTAATTGGGGCTGAGGCGCGGGGCTGGAGGAACGCGGGACGGCCGCGATTCTCACGGCGCGGGGAGGCTCCCGGCCGGCCAAATCATTACCGCCAATTACGTACAGAATGTGTAGATTACTGACATGTTATTGTTAGGGCTCTAAAGGAAATATAATTAATAAAACCCCCCCCACACCCCCCCATCAAGAGGCAGCCCTTTGTGCTCCCTGCCGGCAGTGTCTATCTCCTCCCTCAGCCCCTTCAGCAGCCTCGGACAGCGTTAACATTTGAATTAACATAAAATCACTCTCTGAAATCTGTTAACATTTATAATGTTGCTGTACTTCGCCTGATCATTGCATTTTTTTTCTGTCAGTTTGAGCTCAGTGAGGGGTTGCTTTTTTTTTTTTTTTTCAAGTGATACCAAACATAGACCCATTATGCTGCAAAAAATCTCATATTTGTTTAATGATTTCCCATTGGTATCTTTGTTGCTATGAACCAAAGCATTAAATAGAAGCCAGCACGTTAATGCTGTGTTGTTCTACATAATAAATTTGAATATCCCCCAATGAATATTTTTAACAAGAATTTTCTGAATAAAATGCACATGTGCTAGGGTATTACTAATTACTTAAAATCAGTTTTTGACATTTAATGTTGACATCTAAAATATTTCCTTTAATTTTTGGTTGCTTCTGCAAACAGAAATGATGGCATTCGTCCTAAGGAAGGCTGGGTGGACAAATAACGCTTTTACTCACAATGAAATGAAAAGCAATAAAGAAAATGTGTTAAATGTCAACAGTAAAGCATATCTTCTCTCCAAGTATTATGAGGAGAATATACCCCAAAATATGCATACACTCAAAAAAAATCCTTCAAGTGACTTAATACGTTTGAATATTAATGGTTGGAGTGTTAATCCATTGCAATGGCTCAGTTTTTTTCAAAATTGGCTATTTAAATACATTATTACCTCCATAAATTCTCTATGGTCACTGTGGTAGCCATAGCATGAAAAATAATCATCATAAATCTGAATTTACAAAATATCTCCAAAAATTGCACAGTTTTGCTGAGAGAAAGAGAAGATGAAGTGTGCGTTATTTAACTCGATGTATTTTGTCCTTGCAGGAGTTGCTTGTCTGAAAAACCAGCAGATGGAGTCTGTTGGAGGACACGAGGGTCTGGCAGCAGCCTGGGAAACCAGCTCGGTTTGGTAAGCAAGGGAGGACTGAGAGCCTTTGCTGTGTGAGATGTGGCCTGGAAACCCCTGCTAAAGGAGTTGGTGGGTGCTGCAGCACCCGGCCCTGCAGGGAGCAGCTTTGCTGGGGCCCAGGTGAGCCAGTGCCTCTGTAAAAGGGGTTTGGCCAGCAGTGCTCACGGGCTTTGGGCCATCACTGCCTCGTCCTGCTGGGAGGTGCAAAGGCCAGCGTGCTCTGATGTCAGTGTCCTTCAGGGGAACAGCTCTGCAGGGAGCTGCAGGGCAGCCCTGGGCACACCCCGGGCTGCAGGGAGCCCTGCTGGGCCCAGCACTGCTGCAGAAGGGCTGGCTGGGCTCAGGGCACCAGGGCTGTGGTACCCTGGGCTCCCAGCATGAGATGCTGCTCAGCACTGTGACATGTGCCCAAAGGCAGCTGTGCTGTGTCACAGCATCTCCCTAGGTGCTCAGGGGCAGGAAAGGCCAGGGCAGAGCACCAGGTTTGTGCATTTCCTTTGGCTGGGAAACCTCTCACCTCTCCTTTTAGATTTTAAACCATGTTTTTGTCAAAACAACCAGGAGGAAAGCCATGAGATACTTCCACACTCCTGGATCCCTGAGTGTCTCCTGTTACGTGTGTTTGTCCCTGAATGTCCTGGCATTGTTATTTGTGGTCAGCAGTTGCTGGAATGTTCCTTGCACAGAGTTGACCATTCCACAGCAGTGTGGAAAAGCAGAGGGAGAGGAGAGGATGCTGTGCTTTCTCAGTGTTCCCCTCGACAATTTGCTGTGAAAGAAGGAGGGTTGTGATCACGGTATTTTCAAAAAGTAGTGGCCAGCAGGGTCTGTAGGAGACTCATGGGCATCACTTGTGTTCCAGAACAAGGGTGTTTGGGGTTACCTGGTAGTAGCAGTTTTGTTTAACAGAATGGGGGAAGGCTGCTCCACCTCTGACCTTCTCCACTGCCAAGACATTTCTTCCTCATAATTTTCAGCTTATGCCCCCTGCAGACTGCTCTCGCCCACACCTCAAGATCCTTGTGCAGCTATCTGGGGATGTTACCTGCTTTTAGATTCTTTTGGCTGCATTGTCCCTCAGCTAATAGTGATCATGAGGTCCAAAAGGGGACCTCAGTGAACCAAAATTTGCAAAGGCTGAAGAAATACTGACCCATGTTAATGAGTGAGAAGTTTTGCTGTTACTCTTCTCTTCCACCCGAGCTCTTACAGCTGCAGTAACCTGTGCACACTGTCTCAGACAGATAATCTATCCAGGCTGATCAGCCACACAGGGTACATGGACAAGGAAAGAAACCAAAGGTCTATTGAGTCCTTCCCAAGCTCTGAGAAGGGGAACATTGCAGTTTGTGAAGGAACGTGCCCAGGCAGTGAGTACAGCATGGACAACTCTTTTCACAGGGGGCAGAGTCCAGACCTCCTTGCCTAGCTTGGAGGCATCCCTATAGGTTTAGGAATATAGCAATGGGATTAGCTTTGCTGCTAAACCCTCAAAAAGCTGAGCACCCTGTGAATTACAGTCTCTCCTTTCATATCTGCAGCTGAGTTTGACATATGTAGCTGCAGCTGGCCCTACCTCAACAGTTTTATTTGATAAATCTGATTGATGAGGGTTTTTTAATTCCTCTCAATCTATTTAAATTAAAGAAAAAAGGGGAGAGAGAAGCTGAAAAGTGCTGTAATTGCGAGGGAGCACAAGAGAAACCTAGAGCCAGCAGGCATGCTTCAAAGGGAATGGGGGCAGCCAGAACCCTTTCAATTGCTGGCTAGTGAGGGATTCAAATGTGCCCGCAAGGTAGCTGTGTTTTAATTTTGATCCACAACAAAAGAGCTTAATTGGAAGATCCTGGGGGGTTGATGCTTGTGGCCTCTTCAGGTTGATGAGCAGAGGCCGTTTCTAGAGCAGAGGCCAGAGGTGGTCCCTGGTGTGGTGGGGTGGCTCTGCCGGCCACCAGGAGCTCCCTGTGTGCAGGTGGGCACGGCCCTGCCCCCTCTCCTGCCCCCTCTCCTGCCCCCTCTCCTGCCNCCACCTCCCCCGGTCCCAGAGCCCCTGGAGCCCACCTCCCCCGGTCCCAGAGCCCCTGGAGCCCACCTCCCCCGGTCCCAGAGCCCCTGGAGCCCACCTCCCCCGGTCCCAGAGCCCCTGGAGCCCACCTCCCCCGGTCCCAGAGCCCCTGGAGCCCACCTCCCCCGGTCCCAGAGCCCCTGGAGCCCACCTCCCCCGGTCCCAGAGCCCCTGGAGCCCACCTCCCCCGGTCCCAGAGCCCCTGGAGCCCACCTCCCCCGGTCCCAGAGCCCCTGGAGCCCACCTCCCCCGGTCCCAGAGCCCCTGGAGCCCACCTCCCCCGGTCCCAGAGCCCCTGGAGCCCACCTCCCCCGGTCCCAGAGCCCCTGGAGCCCACCTCCCCCGGTCCCAGAGCCCCTGGAGCCCACCTCCCCCGGTCCCAGAGCCCCTGGAGCCCACCTCCCCCGGTCCCAGAGCCCCTGGAGCCCACCTCCCCCGGTCCCAGAGCCCCTGGAGCCCACCTCCCTCGGATCGAAGGGCACCCGATGCATGCTCCCGCCTCCCTGGTGGGAGCAGCAGGAGGAGCACGGCTCTCCTGAGCACCTGCACCTGGGTCACTGCTCTGTGCCCACCCACACAGTGCTGTGGCTCCTGTCCAGGCTCTTGGGGGTGCTTGGCCAGTTGCCTGCACACCCTCCTGCACCAGCCCCTTCCCACCCTGTCCCTCTGTGCCCAGGGAATGGAGAGAGCAGCCTTGCCTGGCTTTCCCACTGCCTTCCCCAGCATGCTCCCTGGTGTCACTGGCAAATTAAGCAACTAATTTTCATTAGTGTCAATGCACCTTGCACCTAACTCTAAACTACCAATTAAAGTTATCGATCCTGATCAGCAAAGGTACTAAATTCCCGCTGGAACTGAAAAAGCAGGTACTAAATGTACAGAGACAATCTGTTTAATGCAGCCACAGATTAAAGCAACTCATTCATCATCTTTGTACCTTTGCAAACACTAATCCTGGGGATGTGTGTCTGGACACACTCCTGTGTGTTTGGAGTCTTCTTGTTTCATCTGACTGGGACAGGTTTGAGTTGTGAATCTCCAGCTGCTGCCCCCAACAGCTCCTCAGAAACAGGTTGATATTTTTTGGTTCAGCTGATTCATTCTACAGGATGATTAATTATTGTGTAAAGATAATTTTGTGTTTATTGGTTTAGGACATGAGAATTTATCCCTCTGTTTCCTGATCCTGCAAACACAGGCTGTAGCAAGGGGCTACTCTTTGTCACTCACTTCTGCTGTGGATTCTCATGTTGCATTTCTCACTCTGCTCCCTGAATTTGGTCCTTAGCTTGCAATCCACAAGGCATCAGTCCATGTATCTGCACTCTGGAGAAGGTATTTAATATTTTTATTTTCTAATTGCATCTCACTGAAGGTTGCATCCAAACAGTCATTGATTTTTAGGGTATTTTGTCCTGGAATATACAATAAAAGATGCTTCATCCTCTGTTATTTGGTCTGAGCTGATTCTGGAGGCAGGACCATCAGCATTCCTGTGCAGCAGGAGTGACATGTGTCTGCCCAATGCATAGCAGTAGTTTAAGTAGCTAATAGTGTGTTCGAGCTAAGAGTGAGGGAGAATATGAAAGAATATTATAATTGTGCATAACAGAAATTTCTATAATTAAAAATGGAATTCTCTGGCATCGGAGCAGAAATAGCAATTTTCTACCCAGTGAAGCTCCAAATTATTTTAAAGGGAATTAGATGTATTCTCCTGGACTGTGATCACTCTGAAAGATTTTTTGATGCTAAACTGTCTTTGAATATTGGAAAGAACAAACCATGTTGTCCTTACCTGCTGCTAGCTTGGAAGTGAAATCATCACAGTGAGAAGTGCCACGGCTTTTGGATTTGTTGCACAGTTCTGTTCTCTCTGAAGAATTGTCATGATTACAGCATGGGAAGTACTTTCAATTGTGAATTTTCACACAGATTTTGCTGTGTTTGAGACAAGATGAATATGGCTTTGTATGCAGTTGCATCCCAAGAAGCTACTTTTACGAATTAGTAGTTAAAAGGTGCAGGAGGTTCCATGTACAGGACAGGGAGCTCTGTGTGAGCAGAGACCTGCAGGGCAGGCTGGGGCACTGGAGTGTCCAGGAGTTTTGTGGCCCAGGGACTCCCAGATGTGCCATCCCACAGCCCCTGCAATGCAGTGCAAAACTAAACAACCCCTTGATTTTTCTTGTGGGCTGTTTGTTTGTTTTTCCCATGTGCTTGGTTTTTTCCCTCTTCATGTGTTCAGAATTGTCTCATGTTCTAATCAACCATCTCAGCACAACCCCCAATACCATTCTGGATTATTTTTGGCTCTCCCAAACCTGATTTTCTGCATACCAGAAAGCTGCCTAGATGGGCTCTGGAGATACTGGTAATGAAATATTTGGGATGTGTATTTGAGCACTGAAATATAACCAGATTGCCCTCTAGTTCTATTTCTACTGCAGTTCACTCAAGGCTGTTGCCATCTAGCCCAGTTTTGCCCAAGCAGTGTTTCCCAGGCTGGGAGCCTCAGATGGTCTCACATCAAGTATCATTCCTGGGGGAAGCTGTGTCTGTGTGGCTCATTTTACTGGATGCTTGTCAAGTGAGTGTTTGCTCACAGGAGATGCCCTGCAGGCTGGCTCCAGCCCGGTGCCTTGGTGCTGGTTCAGGAAAGCTGGTGGAAGGATGGGCTCCTCAGGCTCAGCTTGGCTGGGCTGTGTTGGGTGTAAATCGTAGGAAAGTGATGGGTATTTGCCTCCATCTGACATAAATACTGCTGCAGTGCCCTCGGTGTTGAGAGGCAGTGTTTGCAGCTTGGCAGCCCAGTGCCAGGCTCTGACAGCCTGTCCCAGAGCAGGGAATGCCTGACCCAGCCTCTCACCCTGTGCTGTGGGCAAGAGAGCACAGTTTGTGCTTAATGCACTGGGTGGGCACCCAGGGGAGCCTCTGCAATTCCCAGTTCTGCCATTAACTTCTACTGTGACCTAGGATAAATCATTTAATCTCTTTCTGCAGCAGCTCTCCCCTGGGGAGAGAAGTAGGAGCAGCAACAACAGGCTCCTTTGTATTGTCTGCTTTAGGATTGTATTTTTAATAAACTGTGGCACCAGATATCTACTTCAAGAGTTCTCTTCTGAGAACAGGTTTGCTTTTACTTGCCACTGAAGACTTAATCCCACAACTGACCAGGACTTTTACCTCTGTTGGGGTACTAGGGCTTTGGTGTGATGAAGCAAGTGATAACCCTCGTTGCTGGAGAGTTCTGTTGGTGCTGCTGGTCCTGCCACCTCTCCCCTTGCTGGCTGTGCCCTTCTTCTCTCAGGGAAAGTCTCCAGCTGTCCCCTGATGTCTGTGTTAAAGCAAGAGCCAGCCAAATGCTGCCCTACCTAGCAGCATGGGGAGGTCAGGCGAGGGAACATATTTTACTTGCAGAGCTGACATAATTGTTTAAAGCAAACTGACAGCTCAACATTTTTGCTAACTTACAAAATCTGGCATCTTGGGAGAACGTGTTTGGACTCAGCAAGGCCATTTTCACAGGCAAAGCATTGTCATTAATCTGCATGTTTGGCATTGCTGCTGGAGAGGCTCCCTTTTGCTCTGAACGAGATGTATATTCATGGACTGAAAGTTGCCTGGTTTTGTTTCCATGCTGGCTGTGTGGGTTTGCTGGGCTGGGATGTCCGTGAGCAGGCACTCGGCTCTCCCAGCTGCACCAGCACAAAAGCTCTGGTCACTGCTGCTGGATTGTCAGGCAAAGTGTGAGCTGTGATTGTATTGAGGCCAATGCAATCATATCACCTGCCAGTCTGGGGAAAAATAGGGTCTAAATAAGATGACGAGTGAATGATGTGGTCAGAATTAAAAGGATAAACTGCATCTTTCCCTTAATGAGCTCTGTTTAACATGTGAGAAGCCCCACACATGCTTTATCTGTATTCTGACCAGCGAGGAGCCTTGCCCAGACTTCATACAACAATTCATCACGGCCGATTTGTGCAAGGCATATTTGAGATGTAAGATGTGTGACTCAACCTCTTTTATTCCCTCATTAATTTTCTATTCTGCCTGAAATGGGTTCTTAGAGTGCTCATCACCAGGGTTTAAGCTGGTGAAAATGGGGCGTTGGGATTTCTGCTCTTATTCTTGTCACCACGGTTGGATAAAGGGGCAGATGTACAAACACCTGGGCTGGGCAGGCTGTCCTGTGCCACCAGCACCTGCTTCCACCTGCGACTGCTCCCATGCACGGGCAAGTCTGAGAACAAGGCTGGTAATTACTGTTAGCACTGACAGCCTTTCCAAGAAAATTGGTGGCTGAACAAAAGGAGTTTGAAGTTTTTAGCTCATGTTGATATTTCTGAAGACTTCACACGAAAGTGCTTGGAGATCTGGGGTTTTTGGTGAAGTTTGTGTATACATCTGAGAATCTTGTGCAGATTTGCCCTCCTGATCTGGTTCTTGTTTCCCTTTCAGTGCTCCTGCAGGTGCTTCTCACTGTGTTTTTATGCTGCATGCCTTATATGTCTCGTTGCTGTGATGTGTATTAACTTCTCAGACTCCCGAGGGTCTCAAAAGATGAATGGCTTTATCTATAGGATTCCAGTAATAATCCATTTGTGTATGAAACATGCTCCCCAGTATTAGTGCATTGCAGAGGGCTGGCATTATCTGATAGCTGCAGAGGAGGCTGCAGGCAGCAAGTGTGATCTGAGCTGCACCTCGGGCTCTCCTGATAACTCCTGACAAGTCACTCAAATCCTCTCTAGTGAACTGGATCCACATGGCTCAGCTCCACAGACACCCGGGGTGCTGCATGGCTTCCTGAGCTGATGAACACCTGTGAAACGCCCCAGCCTCCAGGAAAGGGCAGCTGGTGAGGGCTACACTCACAGCAGTGAACTCTTCCTGGGACATACGTAGTGGTGTAAGGGGGCTTGGTGGCTCCAAGAGTGCTCTGTGGGGCTGTTAGAGAAGACCCAGCCTCCTGCAAATGCCCATCTCTGATGGAATTGGGTTTCTCCAGTCATTTCAGGTAGTGCCTGTAGCAGCGTGGCAGTTCACTCCAGTGTGCAGGGGTATTGTCCACTGGCTTCTGATTTAATTTCAGTCTAGGCAAAAAAATGTCGCCTGTGCCAATCAAGAAGCACAAAGCACACAGTAAGCACAGTTCAAAAGCTGCATTACCCTTATCTATTAGTAATGATCAATTAGCATGAAGGTCAGTGGGCAGCCTGGAAATGAGTCAGATAAGAAGGGCAGAAGGAGGACTTGAATGAAGAGGAAATTTTTGATTCATATTTGGCGTTTAAAGTCATAACTCTGTAACAGTGGGGGCGGAGGGTAGCGTTAAGTAGTCCTGCTGTCACACTGACTCAACCAGAGTGTAAATCATGCTGGGAGAGTGCTCTGGCTTTTTCCTGGTGCTAAAGCATTATATTGTACCACACAAGGTATTGGAAGCTGCAAGAAATCCTCCTTGCCCTCCAGCCCACCCTAAAAATCCTTGGAGAGTTTAACCCCCCTGGCATGGCACAGCACCACGGGGCTTAAAATTCTGGTGCCTGGCTTGCACCAAAATGAGTAGAATTGACAGTGAAGGGTAGTGCAGGACAGAGCAGGCCTCAGTGGTCACCTGGGCATCGTCCAGTTAGGTGGTACCAATCAGGACACTGGTAATGGTTGTGGGGGAGAAGAAAGGATGCCTTGTAAGCCTGACAGAGGTCAAGAGGCATTTGGACAATATTCCCACGGGGTAAATCTTGGGGATGGTGCTGAGCAGGGCCAGGAACTGCACTCAAGGATCCTTGTGGGTCAGCTCAGCTCATCCTGTGATTCTGGTGCCTCAGGAAGGGACCTGGCCCCACCCAATCCTCCCAGGCCAGGTAAAGGGCATCTTCCTCCAGAGATACATCAAAGCTCTTCCTGACTATAAGAGCTGATGCCTGAAGCAGCTTCTCTGCATTAAAACAGACAAGCAAACAGTGGCACTTGCCATGAATTTCAGACAGTATGATACAGTCTTGCTTGTTTTCTCATGTTTAGGTGTCCCAGGTTTTCTCTGTTGCTGTGGGGCAGGTTGGTGAATCTGTGAGGATCAATCTGTCAGTTTCCAGTCTGTGAAGTTTATTGCTACGTATTTCTCTCACACGTGTACACATGCATGAGTGCCAAGGCTTGACAAAATGCTGCCCCTCCTTTCACCCTGGGTGAGTGCAGGGACACATGAGCACTGTGCCTCCAGCCTCTGCCCCTGAAATACCATATGATCTGGCCCACAAGCTTAAAATATCCTGGTAAAGTGATGTTGTAAAGCAGGAGAGCACTACACACAGAATTCCTTCTGTTTTCTGGAGGCTAATTAACCCCCTTAAAGAGAGAGAGGGCAGAGAAATAGGTGCTCCTGATACCAAGCAACTGCACTGCCTGTTGAAGATGATGAAACATAAGTACAAAAGAGAATAGGTAGGGGTAGGTTAAACCCAGTGTTCCTGCCTCTGACAGTTTACTTTGATGAATGCACTCATTCACTCAGCTTCACCATTTGGATCCTGCATAATCAGAGATAACAGGCGGATGGTTTGCATGAATAACTAAGTTTGTCATGTTTAATTTTCTTTAAAAAAAGAAACAGCAGTTGCTTTACCCTCATCCTTCAGGCCCAATACATATTTATAAATTGTCAGGAAATGAAAAGCCTTTTAACAGCACGCAACAAGCATGCAAAGCTACCAGGAGAAATAACTGGGAGAGCAGCGAGTGTGGGGAGCAGCACAGCCCACCTGCAGCTCGTGTGGGCTCACCTCGTGTCACCTGGGAAGGTGGTGTGGGCAGAGGATGCTGAGCAGGCTGTCTGAATTGTTAGGAAGCGTGGCACTGATATTTGTTTTGTGTTCTTCAGACAGTGTCTTCTGACAGCTTGACATCGTGCAACAAGAAGCGTTAAAACTGAAAAATAAACCTGTGCTTGGCAGTTAGCTGGTAATTCAGCAACTGATTGTACTGCTTAATATTTGATAGGGTGCTCGCTTTATAGTGCCTATCCCATCACTGACAATTTCTTAAAAGCTACAAAAGGTCCAGCTGGGGTTTGCATGGAGTAAAATGGTGGAGGAACATCTTGTGCAGAGCGCTGGTCCCAGGATTCACACCATCCCCTCCAAAGGCAGCCCCAGCTGCCCTGAGAGCTGTGAATGATGGAAATGTGAAGGTGAAAGCACTGACTCACTGTTGTGATGGCTTTGGTCCAGGACCAGCCCTTCCCAGCCCATGCCAGGCGTAGGTGTGGGCATCGTGGCTGCTCTTCAGTGCTGCTAATGTTACAATTAAAAAATATCCAGTCTCTTTATTAAGCAAATGATTTCTGCAGAGAATAGCGTGATATATTAAAATGCCTGTATAGAAAGCTCCCAAGGGAGAAATTCAGGAGAAGAAAGATTGGATCACTAAAACTGAGAGAGAAACCAGGATCAGCTAATGTGAAGCTGAAAGAAGATGGCCAAATCTAGTTAGAGGGTCTTCTAACCAGCGTGGCTTTTTTCATAATCATCCTATCAAGATGATCTTTGCAATAGGCGACCTCTGACTTTGGTACCAATATATATGTCACCAGACACAAATCCCTCAAGAGCTAACTCAATGATATTTCAAGTAAGAACTACTAGGCAGAAGCACAATCCGATTACCGGCGTGTTTGCAGCCTGGGAGGCACGGGAGATCTATGAACACTGAATCCAGAGAAGCACCAGGGCAGGAGCACACCAGGCCCCTTGCAGTGGCCCTGCTGGCTGGGCTGGCCCTCCACAAGTCCCACTGATGGCACGTGGCTTGTTACCATAGTTCCCCAAATAAATAAAACCTTGAGTTAATTAGGGGTCCCCCTGCTGGATTATAATTTGACTTTAGCATCAACTAAAACAATCTCAGACTTGCTTCAAGTTGCAATGAGTTTATTACGCTCTGAAAGCCCCAGATCACTGGCAGAGTGGGTGCCAGGGTGTCTTCTTGTCCCTAGGGAGCCTGAGTTCCTAGTGTGGGCTACACAGCCTCTGCTGAGCAGCGTGGTTCTGAAAGGCAGTGTGTTAGAGTGCAGCGTTGGATCTAATGGCAAAACCGATAAATCTTACCAAAAATACCACCAGGGTGAAAAGTATGAAGTGTTTGCCACTAGTGGTTGTCTGGGGAATAGAGAATAATAAATTAGAAAATTCAAAACCACATGGGCCTGTAAAATGTTGTTTCCCTGCTGAAATTATATTACAGAAGAATCTTTAAAACATCAGTCCCCTTCAGTTTTACAGACCCTGCTTCACCAGGAGTTTCTGCCTGTGCCGTGTTTTCAGTGTGGGAGCTGCTGTGCTGGTGCTATGGGAAGAGTGCAGGCTGAGAGTGCTGGCATGTGGGAATGCTTGGGAATGCTTGGCTGGATCAGGCCAACACTCGTGGGAATCTGGCCAAGGGTGTGTGTGGGGAGCCTGATTCTCATTTACCTCGAGGTGGCTGCACAGGGCTCCCTGGGCGAGCACGAGCCCAGTGTGTGCAAACCCTAAACCATGTAATGAATTTAAAATCCCCTGAAGTTAACCCAAAGCAGTCCCACAGAGACCTGGTGGTGCTGGTGACCGCAGGCACGTGCTGGCTGTACCCATGTCCTTGCCAGCACGGTGCTGGCAGGCCCCCACAGCCAGGGTGGGGATTTCTCTGCTGTCCCTGCCCTCCTGCACTGGCCACAGCCCCGTGCACCGCCCCAGGAGCCCCATCCCACCCCTCAGCCCCGAGCAGCTCATCTGCTGTCTAGACTGGAGAGCCTGGTCTCAAACAGAGACGTTAGTGTTTCCATTAATAGGGATCTCTGTGTTGCTACATAGTCTGAATTGGCCTCTATTACTTATTAATGAAGATCCAAAAGTGCATGTACTTAAGACCTTGCTTAGCTAAGGGGAGTCTTCTAGGGCCAATTTGAGTCCTATTTAATGACTAATGGCTATTGAGACATAATGTCCACTAAGCAGACATCACATCCTATTTAGTATTTAATGTTTAAATATTTAATTAATTAAACACTGCCAAATATTTAATTAAACACCATCAGAGCCATCCTGACACTTCCACTATGCATAATGCAAAGGAAATCAGGGCATTCCTCACCAGCCCCACAAGTACTGCAGACTCAGCCTTGCTCAGAAATAGCTGGGGTCTGCGTAGCCAAAATCCCTTCAAACACACATAACAGAGAGGGTGGGTTATTAAAAACAACCTTTTTTCCTCCCTCTAAATGAGCTGAACTAAATGCTTTGTTAGTAAATCAGGCTCTGAAGTGACATGTAGGCAGAGCGGTGGCACCGTGTGCCGCACTGCAACAAGAATGCTATGCTTGTATATTGACTTTTAATTATTTAAAAGTAAATGATTGCTACTTAGCATGGCATACCTGCCAGCAGTTTACACTAGTTTTGCTTAAATATTTACTCTGCTATTCAATAAAAAATGAGTCTACTGAAGCAAAAAATGAGAACATACCATATCACATGACCCCTCTCCTACCTGTGGCATGCCAACTTCACAAAAATTTATTCACAAAGAGATGCTAGATTTTGATAGTTTTCTTGGACTAACTCAAAATACTTGTCAAAATTAACCAAACAGATATCCAGGTACAACCAAGTCATAATTAACAGCTTTTGACTTTCAGTTTCATATTTACTTATGGAAATTTGGCACTTCAAAATATGAAGATCTTTAAACTCCAGTTTCAAAATCTGGACAGTGAGCATCATTTAGGGCTGAATTGCTTATTTGAATGTTTTATTACCAAGCTCCATCCTCTGATGCATGTTGAAGCTGCTAGTTCATGTTTCATCACTCCCAGCCTGTGTAGGGTTGTCTTACTTTAATGTTCCCACATGGAATCTCTCGCTAACAAGGAATGTGGCTACCAGTTGGAAAAACCATTAAAGTCACATCATTTTTATGCTTGGATTCAAGCCATTTATTAATGAAATGAGGATACATATTTTGGACTTTCTTCAGAGGATCTTACACTATCTTATTGGCTGCTCCAGACAAATTATCTTTCACTGTAAAGAGCTGATGCTTCAGTTGCTCAAATTGGGTTTTACTTATACAAACAGGAAAAAAAAGATTGGACTCAATGCTGTAAAAAGCCTCTATTGTTAGGGGACCTTTATCTCTCAAGTTCAGTGATGCTTTGCTTTGTCCATTTGCATTTATTGAACAATCAGTTGCCTGAACAGCCAGGAGTTTGCCTACATCTATAGGCTGCTGGGATGTTTTGAATTTTCATGTTCTTCTGCCCACTCAAGCAATAACCTCAAACTACATTCAATCCTTTCACTTCTCTGCTCCTTACAGTCTTTTAAACAAAGGTATATTGCCACCCAAAGAGTGGAGGGTGAGGCAAAATGCTATTGTGCTAATCCTTTGCCCAAAAATAAATGCTAAAACTGGGCAGGGTGGAGGACTCATCCACCTCACTTAATCTAACAGGCGCTTGATGGTCTTGCTTGATGTAGGTCATATCTTTTAATTACCTTTTACTTTATTCTCGCGTGTATGCAGACTACTTCCCCAACGCATTTAAAGCGGGCAGCGGTCTGTGTACCAGGGGGGCAAAAGCGGCAGAGAACCGGCCCCTGTGAGCAGAGAGGGCACGGGTGGGGACAGCAATCGGGTGTCTGGGGGTTGGTCCCCCGTGCTGGGTGGGGAGGCAAGGAGGGCCGGGCCATGGACAAGGCACTGGCCCGCTGAGAAAGGCGCTCTCTTCCCAGGGAGTTTCCGTGGCTCAGCGGGGGCGGGGAGCGCTCCGCCAGCGTGTGCCTGCTGCACTTGTCACACTTACCAGGGGACTCGGTCCCAGCTGCAGCCCAGGCCTTTCTGCGCTCATTTATTATTCAGCACGTCTTGACTGCTTAATTGCGGAGATGTGTAGCAGTCTCTATCAGCACGTGAGCTCTTTTGGGGGGGAAAATCGGCGTGGACAGCAATTCCACGTCTGCATTCTCAATTTGTAAAGAAACTCCTTCCGCCATCTGCCATCACCCCGCAGGTCCCCAGATACGCTTGGCAGCCGCTGAATTTTTACGGTGCCCTGTCTGGGTCTGCCCCGCTGATCGTGCCTTGTAGCTGTAGTCAAACCCAGCCCCACTCAGCCCAGCCGGCAGCGGGGCCGCCCGCCCGCTCAGCCTGGTCACAGCCCTGTCACAGCCCTGTCACAGCCTGGTCACAGCCTGGTCACAGCCCCAGCACCCGCGCCCCACGTCTGTGGTGCCCGAGGACACGGCTCCCGGAGAGGGGACAGTGCAGGACTGCTTGGTCTTAATTTTGTCCCGGCAGGCAGATGAAGCAGAGAAAGAGGAAAAGAGGAAAAGAGGATCCTGTTTCCGTCTGTGGCACACGGGGTGTGCGAGGGACCGTGCGAGCCCCGGCACCGCCGTGTCCACGGCAGCCCCACTGCCCCGAGGGGCTGTTCCCGGGAACCACAGGTATTCCAGTACAATTTCCTCCTGTTACGACGTTTAAAAGACCTCGACAACATTAAATTCCTTCTCGTTCCGGCAACCCTGCAGCAGCTGTGCGGCAAAGGAAGGGGCGTCCCGGGGTGGGCGGCAGAGGGGGCTGGAGACCGGGCAGCGCTTCTTAGGGCTGAGCCCTCTGCACCTCGGGCCGGCCCCAGGTACCGCC
>VZTB01002285.1:74414-101113 GCA_013397245.1 Thryothorus ludovicianus
CCCCGCCCGCCGCCGGCCCCGCCGCCGCATTCCAAAGGGTCTGCTGCCACCTCGTGGGCCGCTCCGAGCCGGCCCCGCCGCGCCGAGCCCCGCACGGCCCCGCACAACCTCCCGCGGTACCGCATCCTCCCCACGGCACCGCATCCTCCCCACGTTACCCCATCCTCCCCACGGTACCGCATCCTCCCCACGTTACCCCATCCTCCCCACGGTACCACATCCTCCCCTTGTACCGCATCCACTGCCTCCGCATCCCCCCACGACGCCCGCAGGCTCCCGTCTGTCCTCCCTCCACTCCATCCCTCCCACCCCAAAATAACAAGTTTCTCGTGCGGGAAATTTCTGGTGGAGCAGCCCGGCCCTGAGAGCCTCACTCAGGGCCACTGCACAGACACACAGGAACTCTTGGGCCCTTGGAGGGTTTTGTTCTCTGTGTGAATAAAGTTTGATGTGGAAGAAATTCACTGAGGCACAACCACTGTGTCCTGTAAAACTGCTGGTGCAGGAGTGGATTAGTATTGTCCCCATTACAGTGACTAAACTAAACCAGCTCACTGTGTCCAGTGTCAAAATACAAAGCTCAAAAGTACTCTACTGATTTGGGGTTCATCTTTATTTTTCCCTCCCAGGTATGTGAAACACGACTGGAAACACAATGGTTTTGGCTGTATTTGTTTATGGTTAGCAATTTTGTGCTTACGTAAGGACTTGAATCAATATGTAGATGAAAAAGGACAGTTTTCTTCCCTCCATAGTCTTAAAATGTACATATTACAATTCATTGTCTCACATAAGATTTTATCAGGCATGTTGTTTCCACTGCACATCCTGACTTAATGCAATGTGGCCTTCAAAAATTAGTCATAATACAGCACATCAGCCAGGAAGAGACAAACATTTCCATAAACTCCATGTTCCATCAGCGTTTCATTGCAACGTATAGGCAGATGGTTTTGTCCAAATTCAGTGGAATCACATGTGTTCCAGATGGCTCCATGTTCACAAATAATGTATTCCCATACACCTCTGACCAGGACACGGGTCAGACTCAGTCTTGAAGTAAAGGTATATTAGTAACAAATGTGCCACTCTCCCTCTCCACCCCATTTCTGAGCGAGCACTGTACAAACTGTTGTTATCCTAAATATAGGCTCCAGGGTAGTTGAAGATCCAGCAGCTTTCATGTGGATTTGTTGGTTCCTGGCTCCTGTGATTGTGCACAGGGAAGATCATGTGCTGCAGGGGCCATGGTACCCCCGGGCTGCCACAGCCCCTCCAGCTCCAAGGACAGGAGCTCTTGGTGGGATCTCAGCCAATGTCTTGTCCTTGTGACCCCACCTGGTCCCAGGCTCCTCTTTGCTCTGGGGCAGAGCTTTCCACACACGGTGCTCAGCTCCTGGGAGGTGTCTCTGGGCACTGTCTGGCTTTGTGTCCCCAATTTACAGCGCCCTGTGTGCTGCTCTGGCCATCACGCAGCGCTGCACTCCCCGTTTCCCAGGGAAGCTGGGCTGGTGTCCTGGCAGGGCCAGCAGGATGTCCGGGTGATGCAGAGAGGGAATTTGGGGGCCGGCAGCTGTGGCCCCTGTGCCCGGAACCCCGTGCTGTGTTCTGCGGGTCAGCTCTGCTCCTCACCATGGAAATGATTGTCAGTTGATCCTTCGCTACTTCAGCGATGCTGATCAGCTTTTGAACTGCTGCAAATGAGGCCAATCAGCATTACTTTCGTTTCATTACTTCAAGAGCTTACTCATAAATTTCCTCTTATCCTGCTTCCCCTTTGGTCTGGAATTAGCCACAGCACTTTGCTATGAGCTGCTGTACCCAGTTCTCCTCCAGTGGAGCCGTTTGATCTTTCCCAGGTTTAGTAATCAACTGGCAAACACGTCTTATCTTGTTTGTCTTAAAGCAATGCACCTTCTTGCCCATTTTTCTCCACATGGCACGTGTGGTGCTCTTGGGGGAGCAGGGAAGCTGCAGCACCTAACTGACCTCACTATAACATAGGAGAGAATGAATTGGCAACGAGTCCATAAAATAATTAACAACATCTTTCATTTAGCTGTGTGAATTTTATTACTTGGATGTTAAAAATGTGGAGGATGGATTTCAGTGCAGATGAAAGGGTGGTTCCCCTCTGTTACGACCAAGCAGACTCAGTGCACAGCAGGGATGGGTTTGACAGAAACACACTCCTGGGCTGAAGGTCAGTATGCTCCTGGAAAGGTACAACTGGAATATAAAATATTTCCATTTTCATACCATTTCATTGGTGTTGGGGTAAGATGAAATGAGGTGATGGATGGTTCCAACCACTTTCTTGCCAAAACCCTACCAAAGAGGACTTGGATGGCTGGTCCAGGGAGCTCCTAAAGCTCTCCCAGACTACAGCAGATGATTAAAAACAGTGTGGGCATAAAAGATTTCTAAGAAATTGGAAGGCCTTCATATGTGTTTCACTGTCAGAAGAGGGCAAAAAAGAATCATTTTCAGAGGTATTTTTCCTCAAATTTCCTGATATGTAAAGTAACCCAGCCTGCTTTCCACAGACAGCAAGCAACAGCCTTTTTTCTTTTAAACAATTAATTTTTCATAAAATAAAAGCTAAAACTTTACTTGCTTCCATGACATTAGGACATCTTCTATAGGTCTGTGAAAAAAGTGAGCACAGAAAGTGCTGAGACATGTAAAAGGCAGCAGGGTGGGTTATCTGTGTAGCTGGGGCTGAGCCCAAGCCTCCCTGGCTGCCACAGGCAAGAGGGTGAGGAAGCCCTTGGGCAGCACCACTCCCTCCAACCTCCACCCACCTGTGCTTCTGAGATGGACCATTTCCTGGTGAAATGCAAATGGCTGCACCTGTCATAAATTACAGAGTTTTCAAGGGGATGCTGAAATTCATGGTGCCTGAAGGAAACTAAAGCCAGGAATGAGTCCTGTGCACTTGTGATCCCTTTTGGTGCTAGAGCTCTTTCTCAGCACCTCTTTGTTTTGCAAGCCTGGCCTTGGAGCAGACCCAAGGCAAATAATTATTGCTTCATGCTGTGCTGATGGCTGGAGAGGTAAGCTGTGACCTCATCTTCCCTCGGTGTGGATCTGCAGGGATCCTCTGGGGCAGGAAAGCAGCAAGGAGGAGCCTGGTGCTTGGCTGTGTGTGAGGGCTGGCTCTGGCTGTGTCCTGTAATGGTTGGGAAGCTTCCCATCTTTCTGTTGTAGAGTGCTGGTCTTTACCAAGAGAAACCCTTTTCAGAGTGATGTGATGGGATGTGTGGTGCTGGAGCACAGCCCATGGGCTCTGGCTGTGCTGCTCTAAACACGTGCTCGAGGGAAGCGGAATTCTGGTGACTCCCGTTTATCATATATAAAGTGGGGATAATAATAACCTATGTCACAGGGGTGTTGCAAGACTTAATTAATTAGTATTTGCAAAGAGCTTTCAGATAATTGGATTAGAGGTGCTATATTAACACAAACTGTTATAGTTATTATTTATTTATTATGTACTTGTAGAGTTCATCTGTGCAGGATGTTTTTGCTGATGTAGCTTGCAGATGTAAACAGAAGAGATTGCACTGAGTTAATAGGAGAAAAAGATACAAATTTCTATTCCAGCTCTTGATTGTGACCTCCTGAAGTCTTACCCATATCTAGAGGCTGAGCAACAGTTAAGTTGAAGCTTTAAGTGGTACATCCTGCACTGGGAGGATATCCGTATTTCTGGAAAATGCCCAGAAATGGGTAGAAACAAGTTCCACAGTCTGGGAGGCTGTTGTAGAACATGCTTAGCTTTCCTTTCCAAGCGCCTTCAGCCCCTGTGTCAGGCAGGGGATGATGTGGCAGGAATATTCCACGTGGGAATACAAGACCTGTATCCCCGTGTGACGTGTCCAGCCCAGCAGCAGCAGGGTGTGGAAATTGTGGCACTGCAACATTATTGAGGTTGGGTACCCTGGATTTTTTTTTTTTTTTTAAATTTTGGAATGTATTTTTATATAAAATTTTTATTCCATTTATCTAAAATGGGAAGACAGGAGAAGAGCAGACATGGTCAGAAGGGGCAGCACTGTGGGGGCCTGGTGCTATGGGAAGGGTTCCTGCCACATTGGGTCACCAAATGTGCACTTGTTTCCACAACATGAAGTTACTGGTGAATATGTAAAATAAGGTTCTTAAAGCTGCAAATGCTCTTCCATCTGACTCCAGCTTCTCTAGGTAATTCACCCCTGAGGTGAATACTTGGGTCAGAGTTAAATAGAGCTGCTTAGGGATTTTGTGGGTATGGAAACAGACTAATTTGGTGCATAAGTCATTTTTAGTGCACTAATTTCCTGTTTTACATGCAGAAATGGTCCATAAATGGCACAAAAGTCTTGAGGAAACTAAGCCTAAAGCACCTTGTTCAGATAGACTGAATGCTGGAGTCTTCCTATTATATGAAAATTCTTGGTGCTTCGCTTCTTGCTAAAGACCAGCAAATCTTTATCAGTTTATAGCTCTGAATAGGTTATTAGTTGTCTCAGGCTTGCATAGCTCTGTTTTTCTTCATTAATATTAGGCTTTTAGCCTTTGAATTTTTTCTTTTTGAAGAGCTCCAAGTCCATAGCTGAAGATCTGAAGTCTTTCTTCATTAAAAAGAGCAACAACAACTACAGCGTGCAAATGAGATATTTAGGGAAACAGAGAAGCTGCTGCTCTATCTGGATTGGGTGGCTCTTCTGCAGTGTCCCCAGGTGCTGCAGCATCTCCCCCTGGGCCCCAAAGCTGGGTGTCCCCAGCTCTGCAGTGCACCAAATTTCCAGGCTTTGGGTGGAAATGCATCAGTCCAGGTTCAAAACTGTCAAATGGCCTTAAAATGAGGGCTTGGTCTCAATCCTGTGGCTCAGGATTTCCATTAAAAGTGGATACTTTTTGGCTTGAATCAAAACCCAGAAGGGAGAGGCTGTCATGGGGGAAGGTGCTGAAGTCTGGAAAACTTGCAAAAATTCTGAAGTGCAATCAAGCCTGTAGAGAAACACTGAGGTAAAATTTGTTTCCAGTTGCTGGTGAGATACCAGAGTGGATAAGCCCTTGGCAGAAGCGTGGGTGAGGATCTCTGAGGTGAGAGAAGCAGCCTCCTTAGAGAGGTTCTGGCTCAGTTTTTGGGCCACAGCCCTTCTGCCTGCCATGCTCTGCTCGTGCATCACTCCGTGCTTTCCCCAGCCCAAACCCGAGCCTCCAGCCGTGTTTCCCAGGAATACCCACGGAGCTGTGAGATGGATCCTGAGGGCAGCAGCACCAGCAAGATGCAGGTGTGGAGAGCTCAGGGGCTGGCTCGAGTGGCAGTGAGTCCACAGCAGGCTCGGCGTGCCCAATTTATGGCCATTTACATGTGAAATTGCGCTGATCTAATTTGCATATGCAGTCATAGTAATCGTGGGCCAATTAAACTTGTAGTTCACAAAATCTGGGCCTGAAACCTTTACAATTCTTACAAACATACTAATCTGAGTGTATATATCACTTCATCAAATTCATGAAACCATAAATTGTGCCTGTCTGGCATCACCAGCTGCATGCGGGAGTCGCTGGGGCTGGGCTGAAGGAGCCATCGGCCCCATGCAGCGGCTGGGGAAGATATTTTTAATGAGCTCTTCCCTATTCAAGGATTGAATCAGAGCTGTTAGGATGTCAGGGTAAGATTCATTGCAATATCTATGGGAGATTTATCTTTATTCTTCCATTTTTTTAAAAATGTAGTTGTCCTGGAGGAGTTGTTACAATGTCAATAAATGTGTCGTCTACATTTGTTAGTGCAAATGCAGTTATAAAATGTCACAGATTTGTCTCAAGTTTTCTATTTCTACCTTAACATTGAGAAACAGAAGTGGCTTCCAAATGGGATGGTGGCTGTGTGGGGAGCAAGGCTCTGGCCACCCCAGCCCAGATCCTGCTTCCCTGATGGGGAATTGTGTGGTTTGGGTCCCCAGCCCCAGGATGGGGACAGGGAGAGAGGGTGGAGGTGGCTTCCTTGGGCAAGTGGAGCTGGGTTCTGCATTGTCACCCTCCCTGGCATGGCATCACCCCGCTGACTGCTCCCAGGAGCTGCCTCCTCCCCAGCTGGAAACATCTGTGAGCACCCAGACAGCAACTGACCCCTATGAGAGCAGATTTAAAAAATCAAGTCTGTCTACTCAGCCTCAATCATCCTCTTCCTGCCCCAGTGAGGCACATGCTCAGCACCTTCTCCAGCCTTCCAGAGGACACCTACTGTGTCTCCACTCACCCCTTTGTTCAGATTCTCAGGCACATCCTGCTAATTTAGCAGAGCATCTCTGAATAGTTGGTGTTGGAGCAGGGCTTTATCATAGCCAGATGCTGTTGATGACTTGAGGTTTGGCTTTTGTTCAGTGAGAAGAGCTCTAGCTATTGAAGCACTAAGTCTGGGGCTGGCTATTGCAGAGCCAGATGGTTTCGTTCCAAATGTTTAAATTCTATAAATCTTTAATCTATAAATTCTGTTGTCACTATGGAAATGATAGGTTAAATTTTGCAATCCTTGTAGATAGTTACCCTCTGAGTAGATATCATCAAAGATTAAAAAGTCATTATTTCTTGGCTTTTTATATATTTTTCCTTCTTTGTCATTTTTGTATAAGTTCCTACGGGGAAAAAATTATTCCAAGTTCTGAATTGAAGAACATCAGAAATCAGCTTCTCTGAAATGAATTTTAAAGAATTTTTTCCAATGCATTGCTCCTCTTTGGTCTAGATGCAATGTTGAAGGCCTCAGTGAATTTGTGAATTTTTTTACTATTCATATTCCAGCCAACTGCAGATATTATTCTCTCAATGATATTTTACAGATTTTGCAGAAAAGCCATTACTCAGTTAATTTTTACCCTTGTATTTTTGGTTTTAGGCCTGTAAGCAGCACTATTTGCCTTCCCCTTAAATCTCAGTGGGCTCTGGTGGTGCTGCCTGTGGGCTGCACTGCTGTGGTTGAGGGGCACCACGTTGTGCCTGTCTGTCACCAGCATCACTTTTGCACAACAACATGGCTTGAAAACCTTGGAGAAGTCGTGTTTCTGCCCAGAGCCTCCGTGCTGAGGGTGGGGATGGCTGCTCTGGGTGGTGGGCTGGGCTGTGTGCCCTGCTGAAGGGCTGAGCTGCACAGTGCCAGCGTTGGGATGGGCAGTGTGGGGGCTTGTGCCTTTCGCTGCCAGCACTGCACTCCCTGCCTGCTCGGTTTTACCTGGGCCATGGCAGGAAGGGCCATGGGACAGTCCCACTATGGAGCAGGTTGTACCATGGGCTCAGGGGATGCTGCTCTGGCTGAACACAGCTGAAAGCCAGCAAACCTGATGCTTTTTAAAGCAATCCCATAGTCTTGCAATAAATTTTATACCGGATCAGCTATGGATTTGGGAGATGAAACACACCTTCTTGGAAAGAGAAACAGTTGCTGGTGGAGCTAGGTGAATTCACAGATCTGACCTAGAGGCTCAGTCAAGGGAAGAAAGATTTTTTTAGTCTGCTCTAGCCTCAATGTCCCAATGTCAAACCACATTTCTGTGTGTCCCTGAACTATCTCCTGCTCAGTGACTGCTGCAGGCAGTGTGAGCCTGATCAGCTCCTCAGGGAACTAACACTGGGCTCCAAAATGTGGGAGTGAAGCAAAACAGACTGCTCAAGACTCTGAGCCTGGGAACTTACCTGCAGTCAAAAAACCAGTCCGGGCTCACCAAATGATTGCTTTGCTGTAAGCAGGGACATGCCCATCCCTCCCAAGCGTGCTGCCAGGGCAGAGCCCAGCCCTGCTCCTTGCCCACGCTCCCTGCCCAGGTGGCTCTGAGCAGGCAGAGGAAAACCTGCCCACTTTAACCACCCCCAAGGCAGCAGCTTGCAATGAGCTCTCAGTGCTGGTGTTTTGCTCCAGCATAACTTTAAAGTTGTTAGGGACAAAGCTTTCAATGTATTTGCTTGAGTTTATGCAAATGTATTAAAATGAATGCAAATTGCAATCTATTGATTTTTTTAAAATGATATTGGCAGGCATGAATGAGGCAGAAACACACCGCACTGATTTTTCACTATCTTGCATCTTTTCAAGCACTTTACTCTTGTGCACAGTGAACAGAAGTGTCTGAAACTCTGTTTTATACTTGCTTTGTAGAGGCCAGAAAGCTGAACACACAGTGGAGAGAAGCTGAGCCCAAAACCATTAACCATTTTGAAACTAAAGAGGATTACTGTCACCAGATCCGTGTATCGATGAACAGAAAGCACATGCAGAGGGGAGCAATTTGCACTCGATGTGTGAGAGAGCCAGAAGAGCTGTAACTTGAGTGTGCTGGGGAAATATCCCAGCAAGGGAAAGTCTGGGGGAGGCCTCAGCAGAGGTGCATGGGAACTGCACTGGGCAGCCCTTGAGGGGGGCAGAGGTGGGGAGAGCTGTGTTGGGAACCCCAGAGCGTGCTGCAAGGGAGTGGTGGTGATAGCCCTGCTGTGGAGAAGAGGCACTGAGTGATGGCAGGGCATGGACCTGCAGCTGAGCTGCCCAAAACCAGGGCTGGGCACCTGAGCCACACAGACAGTGGTGGGGGAGCTCTGGGATGCAGGCTCTGTGCCCCCCAAAGCTCTGCTGCTCCTCGGCTCGTGCAGCAGGAGAGACCCAGCCCCGGCCCCAGCTGCAGCTTGTACCCAGTGACTCACTGGTTTATTTTTGAATTCCTTTTTAGTTTATAAGAACGGGCCTGAACCTTTGGGTTCTGCATCTCCTATCCATGTTGTTTTTTTGAAGTCTCTCTCCTAGAGTAATAGTGTCTATCAATACCACATGGCTTTTATTTATGTGAGTTTGTTAAAGGATACACAAGAAAAGGCGACTCATGATCGAGTGCACAGGACAGGCAGGTTGGGAAGGTGCTGGTGAGGGAGTGAGTGCTGCCATGACTTAGCTGAGTGCTGAAAGACATCAGCCCTGTGCTCTGCTGGTGGGACAGTACACAGGAACATGCTTAAAGGTTTTAATAATTTAATTTCAGTTTCTTTGTTTGTTTGAAGAATGGTCTCCTGTGTTTGCTTCATAAGGTGGAAGGGGTTTTCCTTGCAGATGGTTTGAAGATGAGGGCTGGAAGGCTTGGGGAGGTACAGAGCAACCCAGCCTCTTGTCAGAATTTTGTTGGCAGCTGCAGTGAGAGAGGCCAGGCAAATTGGGGTTGTGCCTGGCAGAGACTGTACAGCAAAGCACAACTGAAGTGACTTTGGGGCTAATGCTGTGCCCAGAGACAGAGCTTGACATTGGAGGGACTCAGCTCTTTGTGACCTTGGTGTTGCTATGTGGTGCCCCCACCCTGACACTGTTGTCCAGCTTCCACCTGGTGTGGCTGGGTCAGATGTCAGGGGATGGCTGCTTGGTGACTTGTGCAAGGGTTGCAATTTCCATGCATTCCTGGAAATGTGGATAAATATCTCCAATTAAACTTGAATTTGTTGTGGTGGGTGGTGGTGGTGGTTTTTTTTGTTTTTTCTTTTTTTGTTTTTTCTTTTTGGAAGTCCTCATTGCAACCCTGCAGGGGGAATGAGTACAGAAGTCAAACCTCTTTCATCTGAATAATTTCCTTTCAACATCAGGGCACTACAGGAAAGGTTTCATCCTGCCCAGGCTCCTGTCCAAGAGTTTTCATCATCACTAAACTTTTGTGACAAGCTGAACTCAAATATTGGTGGGGTAAAAAAGCATAGGAGATGTGTTTGGTGTCCTTGGTATTGTAAATAATTGCTGGACAAGAAGGAAGTAATGTGATGAAGAAGAATTGATTACCTCTATCAGAAACACTAATGAAACATTTCTGTTAGAAGGGAATTACACGGTCATGTTTGTATGGCTTTTCATAGGAAAATATTTCATATTAATTGGCTACAGTGCAAACCTTAGGATAGAAAATGGCTCCTTGTGTCTGGTTCTATATAGAAACCAACGAGGTAGAGCAAATTTGTTGCTAACCTGCAGCTTATATAATATTGCATTTATTGGGGAGACTTAAATCCTAAACCTGCTGTTATATCCCCATTTATGGAGCAAACACCTAATGCTCTTCTACTGGTTTAATGTACTATTTGCTTAATGGACCATTGACATAATCATTTGATATAGATTCCAGTCATACTATGTTACCTAGCCAAGATATATTAATATAGCCCCATATTAATGGTGGAGGGCAAGCATTATATTATTATCCATGACCAATTAGTTTCTGGCTATCTTAGGGACGCACTTCTCTAGGTGTTAGTCTTTATGGATCTGATTTTAAGAAGTCTGAGCATTCCTAGCTTCCACTGAATTGTGTTTCCTGATAGATCCACATTTCCAGGTTACTCAAAGCCCCCTAACACAACCTGTGAGCACCTCACTGTAACTGTACATTTCCACTTGCAGTTGGGGATTCTTAAGTCACTTCACTGTTAATGGTTTTCGTCCATTTTTACTCAATAGATAATCAAATAATGCTTTTCTTTCCCTTTTTATCTTTCTTCTTGATCAATCAAAAGATGTCTATAAGGTCAGAAGGAACTGTTTATGTCAGCAAAGTGCTGCTCCAGGCTGAGGGCAAAATGCTGGAAAACTGCCTGTGGAAAAAGACCTTGGGGTGCTGGTCGGCAGCAGCTGAACGTGAGCCAGGTGTGCCCAGGTGGGCACACAGGCCAATGGCACCTGGCCTGTACCAGCAAGAGTGTGCTCAGCAGGACAGGGCAGTGATTGTCCCCCTGAGCACAAGCACTGAGAGCAGCTGGGGGGGCTCAGCCTGGAGGAAAGGAACCCTGGGGGGACCTTACTGCTCTCCACAGCTCCTTGACAGGAGGCTGCAGCGAGGTGGGGGTCAGGCTCTGCTCCCAGGGAACAAGTGAAACAAAAAGAGGAAAAACAAGTGGCACCAGGATAGCTTTAGGTCGGATATTGGGAAAGATTTCTCCACTGAAGAGGTGGTCAGACACAGGCCCAGGCTGCCCAGGGCAGTGAGGCAGCTGCCACCCCTGGGTGAGTTTAAAAGATGTGTAGATGTGGCACTAAGGGACATATTTTAGTTGAGCTTGTTAGTGCTGGGTTAATGGTTGGACTCGATATGAAAGGTTCTTTCTAACTTCAATAATTGTATGACTCAGTGATTAATATAGATACATTTAGTTGCTCACAAATAGGATTATTGTGCTATAGTTATGATAGCTAGTGTAGAGCTGTACAGCAGCAAATATGATCTCTTCTGTCTTTCACCCCCCTCATGCTCAGATTATTAATAACAATATGAAAATACGAGGGACCAGCATGCAGATTCTGCTCTTTGTGGGGTGCCTGCAAAATTAAGTGATCATTATAAATAGGAGGCAAAATTGGCATTTTATCTGTCTCACACGCTGTAATTAAGTAGCTGATTTCTTCCTGATGTGGCAGCAATAGTGGCTATGGAGAGAAGGAGAAAGGGTAATAGTTTTTCCAGTTATTTCTGTGAGGCTGCCTTATACAAGAAAATAAAGATAAAAAGCACAGGTGACAAGGGAACAAAAGAGTTAGTGATAAAAGGACTAAAATAAGAAGATGGATTTGCACAGATTGTAAAAGATGGAGAAATGTTTGAGTGGACAAAAACAGGGTGTAACAGTCTGGGTTCCTGGAGCACTGAAGGCAGTGTGTATGAGCCAGAGGGAGGAAAGAGCTGGAGGGGAGAAGCAATGAACTTGGATGCACAAGGAATTCATCCAACTGCTTAGGCGTAGGTAGTTTTAATATTCTGGACTGGTTTTAGCATTAAAATCTAACTGCAAAAAAAGAAAAAAAAAGGAAAAAAAAAAAGGAACAGACTTTTTGAAGAAAAGCAGGCAAATTTTCTCAGTTACCAGAGAAACCACAATGCTGCCCATCTCACCTGCTCTGGTGGTGATGCTTACAGGGAGCACACAGGCTGCTCTGCACAGCAGTCCCACCCTTAGAGTGATGAGAGGCACCTCCTGTGACTGTTTCCTGCAGTGTGAAAGCTGTGCAATGTTCACTGCTAAAATCCTGGCTGTTTTCCTTAGGGTATCATGGGGACTTGCAGGAGCATCCTTAGGAGAGACTCTGCTAAGCATCTTCAGTTGTGTACTTGATGTCATGTGTAGATGTACACATTTTATGCTTGCTAATTCAGAGAGTGCTATTCATGCTGTGCACTGGATAATGTAAAATCATGTAGAAAGTGTAATATGGGAGAATATAATTAAAACTATACGATGTGGCTGCATCAAATAACTTAATTGAGGTCTTGAAGGAAACCAGTTTTCTGGTTTCCAAGTTTTTTAGCTTTTCATATTTGTTTCTTTTTGTAGCACTGCCATTTTGTTAATGCTGGTGTTTGTAAATAACTTTCAAAGCTCCTTAGATGGAGGAAGTTTCCCTCCCTTCCTTTCCATGTTGTTTTGTGTACAAAACATTGGAGGAAAACACCTCAAGCAAGATCTGAGGTCCTGAGAGAGGTGAAGCTGCTGCAGCTTCATGCTCATGTCCAACCAGCAGCAAGGCTGAAGATATATTTACAGCAGGCAAATGCGCGTGCCACAAAGAGATATACAGCTAGCTAGCCAGATATGTGTGTGCATGTACACACACAGAGCTGGGGATGCAGAGCACACAGGCACAGGGTGCCCACACAAATGCACACACCACTGAGAGCTCCATCCCGCTCTCCTCTCTGGCTCTAGAATATCCTATATTCTATATTCTATATTCTATACACAATCAGATAAGACCTAGAGACACCCATGGTGCAGCCCTACAGCAGCAGTGCTCAGACACCCAGCCTGGCTGGAGCCCTGCCTGCCCCCACCTCCTGTGCCCCTCTGGGCTCATGATGGGCTGCTGGGTTTGTGCTGGGCTGATGCCCTGCAGAGCTGCTGCTGCTGCAGAGGGAGGCCTGGCACTCTTGCTGACTAGCAGGAGTCACCCAGGGCTGCCCATGGCTGCGGTGCTCCCCTCTGTCCCCTGGTGCTCTCCCTTTTGCTCCCCGGTGTGGCTGGAATCTCCTCTCTTCTCCCTGACCCCTTTGGTGGGTCTTACCTGGACTCCTCACCCGCAGACCCCTCCTGGACCTGCTGTGGGATGCAGCAAAGACAGTCCAAGGCTCTCTCCAAAAAGCCCCTGCAGAGTTTGGGGGAGGAATAAGGATGTACAGGAATTATCCCACTCGAACTTGGACAACTGGCAGCCATATGTGTAAGCAAACAAAGTTTTACTGCTTCTCTCGGAGAGATGGTTTTAAAAGCTTTATTTTCTTGCCAGTTGGCTAAGAAGTGAGCAAGGAACAATAGATTCAAGCTGAAATAATTTGCATTTATGATGAAGACAAGGAATATCTACCTTGCATTTTCCTAAAAAAGAAAAATTAAACCCCATTTTTAATTAACTGATAAACTATTAATCAAATTTTTGCAATGTTAGGTGACACATTATTCATTTAGATAGAATGACTGTGAACTTAAACTAATCAAATCTGATTTGCCCACATATGCTTGATTGAAATACATTTTAACTAGCATATACAAAGAGAAAATCTTGGATTTCTTACCTAATCTTCAGAGTATACTGCTGTGTTAATAAGGGCAGTTTTTTTTAAATGAGACCACCATTTCTTAATCTGCATATCAAAATCAAGAGCAACTTAATTGCAAAACACATATTCCTGAAATCTAATCATTATACTGCTTTAGGGTATTTTATTGAAGCATGTTAAATTATGGACAGAATATTAATGATGAAGCTAATCAAACCCAATTAGTCACTTCTAACAATAGTCACATAAATATACAAGTCAGGTACTAAAGTACTGTAGGTATGGTTTTAAGGATTTTTTTTAATATAAAATTTATGTGGTATATATGAATTATAAACTCGTTATTTTTAATCTAAAAATCTAGGACAAGTCATTTCAAAGAAAATGTGATATGCCAGAAGACAATGGGACTTGTCCCTTACCATTACAAGTGACAGTCCTGATTTCTGACAATCTGAGCGTTGCTCTGACACGAGGCTGGTGGGCTCCTGGCTGACAGGGCAGGGGGGTGGATCCAGGGGCTCCCAAACCTGGGAAGCTGGAGGTGCACGTGTGGGTTTCCCTGTGCTGTGATCACCCCGGCTGCACAAACTCGGCGCTGTGCTCGCTCTGGTCTCAGGCTGCACGGTGCAACATTTGCATCTGCTGCTGCAATAATTGTAGGATATCATAATTGCACGTGTATTGTGTCTGCATTAAAAATCAGCGTCTTCCTTCAAGCCCAGTGCAGTGTCTGGTGGAGATTTAAGCACAGTGCTTATCTTCATGCTGATTCGTTTGTGTGTACTTTGATATTGATATTTGGGGTGGATTTCAGTTTGTTTCAGCCTCCTACTTGCTAATTATGTGAGGGCAGCTGTCATCTTACTTTAGGTCTATCTATTCCATCAGAAAATTCATACAATGCAGGGGTCACAGATGACCTTCTACTGATGTATCTTCTGAAAGATGATGTGTTTTGAAAATCCTTTTAAATTGCAACTCTTACAGTTTCCATAATTATTCAGGTCACATAAAAGAATGACTTAGCATATTTATAACCCCTCTTTGCACTTTCAGATTTAAGGACATGTATTTTCTAATTTGTAATCATCTAATTTTAAAAAGGGGTATCCATAAATAATAGGTATGGTTTTAGTGCCAGACAGGGAAGCCCTGACAGGATTTGTGATGCTGTCGGTGCCAGTGGCTGTGCTGTGTCAGGGAACTGAGCAGCTCTTTCCTCCTACAAGCCATGATTACCAGTGGTTCGGGCACGTCCCTGCTGCATGGCCCTGTGCAGGGCTGGCCAGGGCACTGGGGAAAAGGGCACTGGGAGCCTCCCCTGCCAGATTTCATGGAAATGGCTCTCATGACAAGCAATGAGAGTTCTGCCCCTGGCAGTGAGGCAGGAAGGGGACGGCAGGACTTTCACAGGGAGCTGTCAGGTACAGCTCCCAGGGCTGGGCCAACCCAGGGATGGGTCTGTGTGACCACCACAGGAGCAGGTTGCTGTGGAGGGGCCACCTGGCACACAGCTGGCTGTGAGCAGGTCTGTGCAGCTGTGCCACCCTGGCAGCTCCCAGAGGCACAGCTCGTGGGGGATGCTCCAGGCCCACCAGAGGTGAAACTCGCTTTTCCACGCTGACTTCTTTCATAATGAGATCACACACAGGTGCTTATGCTAGAAAGCAAAGCGTGCTGGCTCCTGTGTTCAGAAAATAGCTCTGTATCAGAGGTCTGGGCAGGCCCCCCAGAAGGTGCTGGGAGGGGAGCAGCCCCTGTCCATCGATGACTGTGCTGGCAGCAATCAATGGCAAGCCCTTGCAAACAGTCTGTGATGACACTTGCATCTGCAAAGGGTTTTCTCAAATCAGACCAAGATTAGTTGAAATCTACTTCTATGAAAAGAAAATACAACAGTGAAATAAATGCTGCTGTTAAAAGTAGCACTGGAGCTTTGGCTTTAGACAAGATTTACATTTTTACCTGCCATGCAAGTTCGAATTGGTTCGTCATAAATGGTGCTCATGTCCACAAAACAAGGGACCAAGGGCTATCTGAGCTGATACATGCTTATGTGCTTTTTAATGTGAGTATACAGCTTTTTCCAAAAGGAATCAAAAGCTTCTGGCAAGTTTGAAAAGGGAGATGACTGATACTGTATTGTAAATAGGGAAATTAAGACTTCCTCTACTCCTTCATAAACTCTTCTGGAAAGCTGCCTATGCACTAAAGGCCGCAGGCTGTTTTATTCTATCTTTCATTATAAAAAGAAGATTGAGAAGTGACTCAATTATACTGTATAAGCACCTTCATGGGAAGAAAATACAGGGTACCAGGGAGCTTTTTCAGCTAGCAGGGAAATGTGTTGGAAGAACCAATGTCTGTAAACTGAAGTGGAAACTGGAAATAAAGCTGCTGTTTCAAAGTGCCTGCTGGAGCTCTGCTGGGTTTCATGATGGGTTCTGCCTGTCTTGGTGGTCTTCAGACTATCACAGAGTGTCTCTGAGCAGTATCATTTAGTTATGTAGTAGCTGTTAATCAAAGTCTAAAGAATCAAACAATGCAAAGTTATTTTGGTGGTCTAGGAGCTTTTGCTGTGCAAGCTGGGGTAGCTGATCTAGTAATCCTGTCTTGCCTTGACACAACCAGACCTAGCCATTATATTTCCTTGTCCATCATAATTGATCTTCAACAAATATTTGGTGCTGTCTTGTGAGTGCAAGAGGAAATTACTGGTTCCTTTTTTTCCCCTCACATTTCAGTTGCATAACAAACCATCACCGCAACCAAAAGAACACTAGCAAGTAAAGAACCCAGTATTTATTTCCTCTCATTCACATAATATCTGGTTGCTCCTCTTATTGCTGCATTAAGAGTAAGTTCCCTCCAAAGTCTGAGTTTGTGCAATACTCCAAATGCACTGCAGCTGTGTGTACTTGGCCGTGGCTGCCTTCAGCCTGGCCCGTGCCCAGGGGACAGGGACTGTCTGTGCAACCCCTTGGACAAGGGCATGCCTGTCTCACACAGACAGCTGAGTGTCTGGGGGTGCTGAACATGTGGCAGGGAGAAAATCAGCTCGCAGTGTATGGAATCTGGGGGAAGACCCACTCCAACCATAGCTTACTGCAGTGTTTTATAAGAATAAATGGGAAACTGCAAATTAGTTAAAGCTTATCAGCTGGGTGGTTATTACATCATGCCTCTAGTGAAAATACAAAAATCTTCTGCTCCAGCTAAACTACTTCAGCATGGCTCGAGTACAGCTTCCCTCCCACTGTGTGACTCTTTGGACCCAGCAAGCTGCATATAGTGGTACTTGAATTCATCAGTGTTTCAAAAGAACATTAAAATTTAACAAGTACATTTAACTAAAAAATCTATATCTAAATAGCATGGAGGTGGTGATAAAAAGGAGGTAATTCAGGCCAAGATATTGCATTAACTTCCCTGTGAAAGGACCTTTCAGACAGCGTGGAGCCGGGTTGAAGTCACTGAACTAATGCCAGTTTCTTTACTCAGAGCCCAAGGAGCTTGTGCCTCGGTTTAGAGGGGTGTCAGAGCCTCCTCTTTGACTTTAACATGTGGGTGTTCTTGGTTTTTTTGAGAGAAGTTTAAAAATACCCAAACAAAAAACCAAAAACCCCTCAAAAAAAAAAACCCCAACCAAACCAAAACCAAAATCGCAAAGAAAAAAACCTCAGTTTTTAGGGGGTTTTCTTTGCTAGTACTACAAAGATATTTTGCTGATCAGTATCATCTTTCTGGAAAGCTTCCTCCGCAACAAATTCACTGAAACAGGGCAAGGCAAACCCCTGTATTACTCCAACAAGTGCCTTTATTAATGTAAGTTTCTATTTCTGTAATAACTGGATTTTATTTCTCTTAGGTGAGCTGAAAATTCTGATATAGTAGAAGAAATGTTAATTGCATATGACTTTACATGATTCCTGAAACTGCCTACTGCAACAACTTGGACAAAGTCTGTTCTTTGCTACTTTCTTCCCACCTCATGCTGCAACACCTCTGAAGTGCTAAAGGAACAAAGCCCAGACCCCTTGAATTCATTCAATCAAGGATGAAATTAAATTGCTTACACAATATTGTAGAGTACTCTGCAAATACTGAGTCACCACAGTGAGCTGTCAGTTCTCCCATAAAAATTACTGAAAATCATTATTGTGTGATTTATTTCCCTGGCAGTTTATCTAAAAATAAAAATCGGACCCAGATTTCCTCAAAGCCTCTAAGTCTCAGCTGTTTCAAAACTGAAAGTTAATAGTGAAAGCTGCTGCCTGACAGTTTGAAATCCCTTTTCCTATGTGAGCTGGGGGTATGAGGCACTAGCAGCTCCCAGGGTTGCAGGAGGGGCAGAAGCTGTGAGCATGGCCACGGGCACAGACCATTCCTCCCCAGCAGTTCCACACTGTGTGCACCCCCTTTCATCTCAGAAAAGCGTGGCAGTATTGCAGGCTGAGGTGTTGTAGAGCAACTCTTCTCCTGTGAGAGTCTCCTACTTGGCCTCTGGATGACAGGAGGTTAATTGGGAGGCTTGGCTGTAAAGAAAGGCTGGAGGAGGTTTGTTGCTGCTGTATATGGTGTGCTGCTGTATATTACAGATGTGTGATGAATGACACTTCCTCTTTCTGAGAGCTGGGAGTTGCCAGATGTTTGCACCCAAATTTCCAGGCTCTATAGGTCAGAGCAGAGCTTGTTGGGCTGTAAAGGTTTGTGTGTGCTCTCTTTTGGGGACATACGGGTTAAAGCAGAGGCTCAGAATAAAAGCCTGACTCTATTGAAATGAGTGGCAAAACTCCCATTCACTCTGGATTGTCAAAATGATCTGTAGAGCCTCCTAAGATTTGTGTTCTGTTAATAATTATTACTTGTACATAAAAGTAAACTTCTATATTTAAAACTTATAACTTGGCAACCACAGAATGCACATGTCTATAATGAATAACCATGCAAGCCTATTACTTCAGCTCTATTCCATTTTCATCCTTTTCTATATTTTACCTGCTAGTCATCTGTCCAAATTTCAGACTGTAAGGTCTTCTGGGCAGAGACCATTTTTTCTGCTGGCAAAGTGGCTCTGTGTCAAACAAGGCAAGTATTTTAAATCAGGGGAAACAAATGTTCCTGCGTTTGACAGTTTCTGAACATAAATGCAAGTGATCAGGCATGCGTGTCTAGAGATGTGCTTTCTACATACACATATTGTTTCCTTTTAAAGACATCTGCATCTACTGAATTCAGTCCAGAATTTGGCCTAGAAGTTTACCATTATAATGCCTCAATTCAGCAAAGCGTGACTGTAGGGAGACTTAAAATTAAGTATACATGTAAGTGCTTTGTTGGATGGAGGCCTCTAAGACTTTGTGCATTTATGCTCTTGTAATTTTAAAATGAAACATATTATTCAAAGTCTTCAGTTCTTTATGCTGTCACTTCCTCACTTAGTTTGATTTATTATATATGTATACATGTCTCCTAAATTCTAGATGCTTTTGAAAACAAATAAATTCAAAATACATCGAAATCAAATATAAAAGTAGTATCTGCTCTTAACTGAGCTACAACAATGTCTTTGGTTCACAAGCATCACTTTTGTGCCTTAGCAGAGACTTCCCTGTCAAGGCTGTCTCATGTCAAAAACGTGGGTTTTAGCCAAAAGCAAATATGACTGGCCCAAAGTGCAGGGCTCTTCATGAACAAGCAGCTCAGACATCTTTGTTCCTGAGAATGGCAAATATTACTGCCTCTTCTCTGAGCTGCCACCCTCTTGTTGAGGGGATGCTGCCCTTCCAGTCCTGCCACCATGGCTGATGATGTTTTGGACTTGCTTTTGGGCCAGTTGTAATTTTCCATGCAAATTTTATACCACAGAGATGCCATTTAGGGATGCCTTTTAGGGATGCCACTTAAGGATGCCTCCTAGCTGTTGCTGGGGCAGAATGGACCAGGTTTGCATGGAGATGGAAACAGAAATGAGGTGAGATGGGCAGGCAGGACCTTCCATGCAATGGAACCAAATAAATGTGAGTAGACACCAGTAAAGGCTTTTCATGTAAATTGATATGGAGACCAGTTCAGGTTATTAAAACACTTTGAATGTTTCCAAAAGTATTAGTCAATTAGGTCAATTACATTTGATATGCCACAAAATATGGAAAAACCCACTTGTCTTTAGCAGAGGAGTCTAATAAATCTTAATTTGTTATGTTTTTATAAAATTTGTATTATTTGTTCATGTGACCTGGGGACACATCTTTTGGAAGCATTCCCCTCTTTGGGGCTCACTGTTGCTTGCCTGAAGAGTTGGGGTCATCTTACTGATGTTTGCTTAAGTATTTGTAGTTTACATCACTCCACAGAAAATATGTACCTAAAGTCTTTTATTCTTTTTTCTGTCCCTAAATAATGATTATAGACATCTTGTGGAAATCTTCAGGGGTTGGAAAATATGAAGACAACTGACTTTGTTGCATTTCCTTTGCTAAAAATGCTCTCTGAGTTCAACAAGCAGTGGAGTTACACCGCTGAGCCTGCAGACCTCCATTTGAAGTGCCACCTGCAGTGGTGGTTTATGAGATGAGGTTTGCTCTCCTAGAAGTTATAATGAGACCACCCAGCCCCGATTGCATATGCCATGGATTAGAATTCAGATGGTAATAATTTCTCACTATTACCAAGCCCAGATTTGATCTGGTTATGCAAAAAAGAGTTCCAATCGTGCTCTGACTCTCCTCAGTCTGCAGCTTCCAGAGAAACCCTTTCTTAGGCAAGCCAATGAATTTTTCTCTCTTGAGGAAGGTCCAGGATCATGAAGTTACTTTCCCTGAAGCCATGAGGACTGTGTCCATAATTGGGATTTCATGCTTAAGAAAGGACTTGCAGGAATGAATTGTAATATGCTTTTGGTTTGTAGCAGCAGAAGTAGAGGACCGTGGTTTCTGGCTTCCTTCGGTTTGTCATATTCCCATCCTCGTTTTGTTAAAAATCAATGTAATGCTCAATATCACTTGTGATTTTACTGAGACGAATTAAACAAAATTGGAATGATATCTGGAAACCAAAGGGCCTTTAGCAACAAATTGCAGTGTTTTAAAGTAGAAAAGATGCCAAGAAACAAAACAAAAGGTGAAATGAAAGGGAAGCTGAATGATAGGGAAACAGGTTTAAGCTTGTCAGGGAAATGCCCTGTTTTAATATGAGTACATTTGTTGAAGTGTATAAATAAATATATGTAAATATATGTAAATAGTTCCCTGAAGTGAATAAGAAATTACAATTAAAAGGATAGACAAAGTTATTAATTGAAAGTAATGATAAACCCAACCTTTGTAGTTACAAGCTTTACTTCAGTCACAGAAACTCAGGTAAAAAATGTGAGAAGCAATTTAGGGCTTCTGTGATGGCTTGCTGCATTGTACAGAGAAGAATCCAATTATTTGGAGAAATGACCCTTGATCACTTGGAAAGAAGGCAGTAGGAATGCACACTTAGCAGGTACCCCTCCTACAAACTGGCAACCAGAGGAAGAGTTTTCTGAGACAGTAACAGCATCAAAGTGGCTGCCTGTGCTACAGCAAAAAATAATGGTGTATAACCTGCCCTTGATCAATAATGGGCAGCAAAACATACCCAGTAAAGAGTATTTAACAAGGCCACTTCTGGTTGAGAACTCTCTCTGGCTCTGGCCCAGCTGGCTTGTGCTGGACCTGACGCAAGACCTATATTAAACACAATGTTGTGGGCCAAGGTTTTAGCTTGCAAAAGTGAAGTGCAGGCTTTGTTTTCACACAGAGTTTGTGCTACCAGCTTTGTTTTGCGTGTGCTTGTTTGACAGTTGCTATATTGAAGAGAGTTAGTGACTCAAACATCTGAAAAGAAGTTGTGCATTTGTGGTGTGGGAGACCTTTAAATCTGCCCCTTGAGTCTGTACAAGGGCTGCTCTTGTGCTGCCACCCTCCTCACCAGCTTAGCAAAAGGGAGTAAAGAGTTTGGGAGAAAGACAGACATCCTTAATGTCATAATCTTCTTGTTAATTGAAATGTGGATTTGGTACTGTGTTTAACAAGCTAAAATAACTTTCATCGTATCCCTCATACAAACCTCAGAACTTGATTCTCCTTTCACTAATGGAGGTATAAATCACCACTGAAGTCAACAGAGTTATTTCAGCTTTAATTCTGGGACATATGAGAGGAGATTGAGGCCCTTAAGGTATTTGGTATCTAGGCTATCTTTACTGATACACTGCCATGATCAGAAAGCTCTCTTCCTTTACAGAGAAAAGATGAGGGGAAAAAGCAAAGTGACACTAATCTTTTCCGAGTCAGGCTTTCCTCTTGGGTGTGACTACATGCAGAAAAGCAGGGATTTCCAGGTGATACTAATCAAAGATGGCAGAAGCAACTACAAAGCATACAAATAAAGCATCCAAGTTTCATGTACCAAACCAAGCATGACAGTACTCACAGAACAGCAGCTAGACTACAGTCAGCTGTGTCCCTGCGAGGGGCCCAGAACTTGGGTGTGTGATAGTAACATGAAAACAGGCTACGTTGTTATTATTAGCAAACACATAACAAGGTTAATGCCTAATGCACACTAATAGTTGGTTATCCTGCCTTATATATATTTTATATAGATGCCTTTTTTATCAGGAAAAATGAAATTTCTACAGATGGTATCCAGACAGCTTACAGTCTGTCCCAGCTCCTTTTTAACTAGCTGCTCCTAGATGTGTGTGGTGACATGTATGTGTACATGTCTGCATAGGTGTGGGCTATTTCTGACAATTTTCTGTATCCTGACTGAATCCAATACACAGACCCAGACTCCTCTTTATCACTACCAATGTAGAAACAAAACACTGTATTGATGGACTTCAAGGTTCAGTAGCTTCAGCCAGAAAATCAGGCCCCTTGTTCTCCCTGCAGAGACAAATGAACATCAACCTACTTAATACTTAACCCTGTCCAAAAACTGAGCCTGAGGGAACATCAGTTTGATGGTTCTCAGATATCAGAATATTAAACATGGGATAGTTGTGTGGATGGATAGCAAGGATGAGGCTAAGTTGGTGACACAGAGTGCATAAATTTAGGGCTAACTGTTACCTAGTGCCCCATAACTTACATTACAAGCATGAGAAAAGGTATTTAAGTATGTAACCAAAAAAAGAGTAGCATGTTGGTGCCATCCCTGAAGCCCCTCACCTTTCTAGAATGAGAAAAGACATGAGAGAGAACATGCTAATGTCAGTACCATGATGTTTCAGATCAGCAACCATACAAAAACCTTACTTGTTCTTTGTCTGGGCAATGGAAGGTGTCTAGTAGTTTGACTCCATTGTCATTATCTGAACAAAAACCACTGGCTGTTTCAGGCTGATTAAACTGAGGGAGGTGCAAGCTTTGCCCGTGGTTCATTGCAGAGCTTCACTCCTCTAAGTAGCTCCAGAGGAACTGGGTTGCCTTCCTGATTTACCAAAGGAGAGAGACTCATGGCCATATTTTTTTTTCAACAGGAAGGCCCAAAAGGACTTATCTGCAATATAAAAAACATTCATTGGAAAAGTTAATAGTGGTTTTGTTCAGAATAAAACTTTTAGATAGAAAAAATATTCAGTTATTGCTGGCAGAGTGGAGACAGTTATTCTTAAATATTTGCTGGGGCACTTATCCTCCTGGCAAATCACAGCAACAAGGAAAGGCTTTTAATCTTTCACAGGAATTTAAGAATCACTAAAAGTTCATAATAAGTATGCAGGGTGGGTGCTGCAGCCAGAATTATAAATATAATACTAAGATGGACTTGGTCTTATGGCATTTTATTAGTTAGCTTAAACAAAAGGATACTAGTTTGGGGGTTTTTCCAACAGTTCTAGCATGTGCTTTTCATGACAGAAGACTGAGTATGAAATTTCCCTCAAGCAGACCAGGGACCAGCTCATGGCCTCGGGAGTTATTTCTGTTCTCACACTGCTCCATGTGCTGACAACAGAGGTGGTCACACCCCTGACCACATGGGTCACATTTCGTTTTCCAAAGATGCATTCCTCTCATGGGAGCTCTGTCTCAGGATAACTTTTTCACCTACTTGATAATGACGAGCTTCTTCTTGTTGCTTTTCCCCTGTACCCAGTTTCCAGTTTTACACAAATGCTGCTCTTAGCATAGCTTTGCATGTATTTGCACACATGTGGGAGCTCCAAGATTCTTAACCCTCTTGTCTTCATCACAACTTTTTGTTGCAAACCCTGTTTTTAGATCTAAGCCTCTGGTTTTGCAAAACAGAGGGGTCATGGATTTCAGCTTTGTTTCTCTCTGCAAAAAAACTGGCTGGGGCATTTTTCCTCTTTTTGTTCTCTCCTTGTTGTCTCTTCCCTTGTGACTGCTGTCTTTGCAGGGTGGTGGTGAATGACTTTGAATGAGTATGGGAGAAGGCACAGACTTCTTTGCCAAAGGAGAATGCCTTGGAGCCAGAGCCCTGGTGTGAGGTTTTCTGCTGCACAGTTAACTTGACCTCTCCAAGACTTTGTTTCTAACCCACTGCTCTCACAGGTACAGCTGACCTGTTCATATCACAACTGAAAACATGACACTGATTTCTCGTTCGAAAAGTTCATCCAATCAGACCAGCTTGGGGTTAGGAAGAAGCTCTGCCAGCAGCCCTGTCTTAGCTCCAGCACGGGCATGTCTGCTGAGCACTAAGCCAGCCACTTGGAAGAGAACATGTAAGCTTTGCTTATTTGCCTTTCCCTCACTTAATTACAGAGAGTCTTCCATAGTTTTCTCCAAGGTTTTATGAAAATCATCTGGTAGGGCATCTAAAGATTTAATGTCGAAAACAAGTAAACAAAAATCTGCAGCTTAGAAGGCCAAATTTCAATTTGATTTATTTTATAATCCATAGAGTTTCACTGATGACAGTGGTTTTGTACAGGTTATAAGTGCAAAAGAATGTGAAAAAGGCTTCATGCTCATCTTTGGCAAATGTTGTATCCCATCTGTTTGTCACTATTAGAACATTTCTTCATTGGCAGATGAAAACAAAATGCACAAAAGGATGCCATAAACTATTCCATACTATCATCAGTACAACCAAAGGCAAGCAGTCATTACTGTGATAATGATGTGGCCTCTCACTTTGGAACTGTCAGAGGCCTTCAACCCAACACATTCAGTGACTAAACGGTGTACTCAAGGCACAGGAAATGGTGAAGTCTTTGGAAGAGGAACCAAGAGAAATGATTGCATGTTTTATATTCTATTTCGTAAATAGGGTCTTGTGATACAGAATTCCTACTTTGTGGCTTCTCTTGTTACTTAAGGGTTTTTTATGTCAGGAAAAAAAAAAATTTAAGTCTCACATAAGATACTCTACATTGCACATCTGTTTTATCTTCCAATCTAGTTGAGATGAAATGGACTCAACCAGAACATTTAAAAATGACCTGTGTTTGTAGTATCTCCTCTGCCAGCCCTGAAGTGAAGTTCTGAAGAGGTTCTGAGCAGGTTTAAAGGGAGTTACTTACAATGGGCATTTAGAAGGACTGCAAGATTTGTGTAACCTGTTTAAACTTGAGATATCCTTTCACTGTTGTTTTGATGACAATGTATAGATGTTATCCATTAAAAGGATCCAGAATCCCTCCCTCAGTGACAAATATGTGCCAGAGATTCTAGCTAAATTTCAATTATTCTTGAAGATCATGGATGTAGTTATTTCAAAAACCAAACGACCCAGCTGCAGTTGCAAATTTTTATTTGCAATATTGGAAGCTTTATTATAAAGCCTGGCTAAAAGCTAACTTCCAGCTTGAGTAACCATGCTTTGAAAATTGTTTCTAAATTCCTCATCTGTAGAGCTTTAACAAGCTCTTCAAGGGGGATGGGAACATGGATTTACAAAAGTGCACAGCAAATACTGTGTCACGTGTATAACACAAACAGTTGTTTTGTGGTGTGTACAGGGTTAGATCTGCTCATGGAAAAGAAGTGTTGATTCTTTGGCAGAAGAAGGAAACCCTTGATCTAAATGTAGGCATGATGCCCCTTTGTACCTCCATCTTATGACATACTTACTAATCCCTGCGGGGGAGACAATATGAGTCTCTCAATTCTACTGGCAAACATCAAACAACACAAAACCTCATTCTCTCAAGAGAAAGGTTCAGCACTATAGACAAGGTCTTTGACTGAACACACCTCTGTGGTGTTTGGTACAAGTTAAAATACACCTGCTAGGGTGGCATCAAGCACCACGAGAGCTGCTCAGACCTTCAGCACGCTGTGAGAGTGTGGCTCCCTTCCAGCACCAAGGTGTTACACTGGAGATGTTTAATGGCATTCACAGAACTAGCTAGAGAATTTACTGCACATAAATTACTTGGTGGTATTCCAAGGGTGGCTGTACACCACTCGCTTCCCATTCAGTGAGTTTTCTACCTAGGAAAGTCTGAGTGCTGCTCTGAGTTTAATGAATATTTGGCAATTCGCCAAGTCATGACAGCCAGTTGTAGCAAAAAGACAAGGTATAACGGGTAAAAATTGAAAGAGGGGAAATTTAAGTTAGATATTAGGAAGAAATTCTTTCATGTGAGGGTGGAGAGGCCTGGCACAGGCTGCCATAGAGGTTGTGGATGCACTTTAAGTGTTCAAGGCCAGGTTGGATGGGGTTTGGAGCAATCTGGTCTAGCAGGTGTCCTTGCTATGGCAGGGGGGATGTGGGGATTTGGATAAGAAATGTTAAAAACTTTTTTCACTGTTCGGGTGGTCAGGCATTGGCTGCTCAGGGATGTGATGGAGTCACCATCCCTGGAGGTGTTTAAGAGGTGTCTGGCACAAGTGCTGGCCAACGTGGCTTAGGAGTTACAGGGGTAGTGCTGAGCAGATGGCTGGACTCGATGATCTGGACTGTCTTTCCTAATCGTGATGATTCTGTTCTATCTCTAAGGTCCATTCCATGATTGTCCACCGCCAGCCGCCCTGCCAGCGCGCACACACTCTCCAGAGCCGGCATCCCGACTGTGACAGCACCTCGCAGTGACAAAGGACACACCGCTCTGTCTCTGCGTGGATCCGGGATCAGTGCAGGCCCATCTGAGCGCCTTGCAGCCGCCGCTTCTCTTTCTGACGCCGCGGCCTTGGC
>VZTB01002285.1:101553-129053 GCA_013397245.1 Thryothorus ludovicianus
GTGACGTCACGGGCGGAGGGCCAGCGGGCCGGGGCACCCGGGGACCCTCGGGGACCCCCGGGACACAGCCCCGGGATACACAGCCCGGGACACAGCCCTGGGATACACAGCCCGGGACACAGACCCGGGACACACACAGCCCTGGGATACACACAGCCCCGGGACACACACAGCCTGGGACACAGCCCCGGGATACACAGCCCCGGGACACCGTGCTTCCCGGGGGGCGGCAGGAGGGAAGGCCTTGCCCGCACCCCCGTCCCGCTGCTGCCCCAGGCTGCCATGGACGCGTGTTTTTATCCCCTTCACGCCTCTCGGTGATTTTCCCGGCCTCCGGGACAGTCACGCCTTCCAAACTGGGCGGGCAGGGCCCAGCCGTGTCCGTGACTGCGCCATGCCGGGGGCCAGCGTGCTCCTGGGCCCGCAGACCGCGGAGCAAAACTTACTGCTCATGACTTGCCTTAAGAATCATTGGTTGTGTGTGAAATGGGTTTCTCTTTTTATTCCCAAGAGTTCTGAGGCTGGCTCCACCTGAGACCATAGCACAAAACTCAGGATATTTTTTTCCAGTAGATTACACTCATGATCTAACTCAAGTGGTTCCCAAAAACTTAGGGAATGCGATTTGGGGCTTGTGAGCTCTCTGTGTGAGTGCAGGAGTTGCTGTGGAAATAACTTGTGGTCATGTGCAGGGTATTATTGAAACAAATACATTTGCCCAATCTGCAGACCTTTCCCTTCTGCTCATGTGATTAACATTTTTTAAAGCAGATTCTAAGACGCACATTAGAGTTCCTCAGTTTTACGATGGAATATTTTATCTCCAGCCTGTATTTTGTCACATGCTGGTTTACTTGGGAAAAAGTGAGTAACACCTATGTGGTATAAAAATGTGCCTTGTCTGGAATATTGTGGGCACAAATGCATCTACTTTTGAATATCCATTAGATCATTACTAAAAGACCTGTGTAGCCAACTGACCATTACTGTGGATGAACAGTGAGAGGGTCTGCTGGAATCCTCTGCATCATCTGCTCTGCACAGATTGGAACCCATTATGCCAATAATTGGTGATAGGAACTCGCCTGCTTGGACGCCTTCAGTTAATTTTCGAGGTGGTGGAATCTGGTGAAGAGTAATTTCCCTGGTACATTAGTGTCAGGACTAATGTGTAAGCACACGTCTGCCATAGCCACAGAGAATTATTCCCAGTTCATGGTAAGACCCCTCTGTAAGCAAGTTTAAGACTCTTCTTAAACAGATCTGCTCCAGTGGAAAAGAGGCCCAGGAGACCATTAATTAAGCCTCTGTTAGGCTGATGTACCAAAGTTATATTTTATCATAGGGAAACTTTACATAATTTCTGCAAATTGGCTGAAAAAAATGGAACACTTCAGCTTCAATATGAAATTATACTAAAGAACTACATATCTTGGTTACAATGGAGTGTCATGATGAAGATGTAGTAGGCTTTCCCTCTATGCAATGAATATATATAATTGGATTACAACGGTATTTTCAGTTACAAAAATATTGTATTTTAAGATGGAGGAGGTCTTTTCATTTTAGCTGCCTCTTCTCAGAGATCTGAATTTTTCCCACAAAATCACTGAAGTTGAAGGCTCCTGTTTTGTCTCAGCTCAAAGATGAAAGAGAATTAGTTACCCAGTACTTTGGTAAACTAGTAATTGTAGTGTGAGTGTCACAGAAAAAGTTACTTAGCCAGAACAATATCTCTATATACTGGCAGGCAAATACATTTCTTTGAATTACTGGGATGTTGTGCTGTCCCAGTGATGCTTGATTAAGTGTAAGGAAACCTATTTATTCCCATTAATCTGAAGGCAACCTTTAGTGAAATTGTGGAATACAGCAGTACCTATGTGCAGCATCAAAGATAATATTTGAATTGTGTTTGGTTATTTTAACACCCAGGCCACTGTACAACTCTGGTTCAGCTATGGGTTTGAGATTTTAAATGCTGAAGAGCTGCCCTGGAAAACTTGTGAATTGAGGCTTCCTTCCTGCCTAAAAATACTGAAAGAAAAGGAAGTTCATGACTTTCTGTCTTTAATCAGATGGAGGCTGCAACTTCCATGTTTAGGACCCCTGGTGAAAAGTAATTTTAATTCTTGTTTAGGACTGCTTGCCTGTTGGACAGATTTCATCTTGTTAATTTGTGGTGATAGTAAGACCAAACTGTTAAAAGCAATTTTCAGTGCTCCTACTAAAGGCACTTTGTATAAAAACATGACTTAGAATGTGTATCTTGGGGATAAATTATAGAAGAATATCTAGTAATTTTCATGATAAAGACCATCATTGGAAGCACAATGCTGGTGTAAAGTTTTGAGTATTTCTGTAAGAAGAGTATAATGTATGTGTCATGGATTACTTGTAAAAGCAATATATGTTAGCTGAAAATACTGCAGTAAATCTATTGCAAGTTAGTACAGGAATTATAAAATGAATATTTAAATAGGAGGTTTCTCATGCTATAGGGCCTGCGTTTAAACATAATATTTGATATACATTTATTCCTGCAATCAAATGGGTTGGGATTACTAACTGATGGGAAGTTGACAAGTCAGATGTGTGTGATTTGGAAAGACTTGTGTAGACAGTGAATTTACAGTGGGACGATATGTTCTATAGTTTCTGAGCAATGCAATGATGATACGTGTAATGGGAGACATTACAGATCCAATTAGACCCAAGAGACACTTGCAGAGTGCAGACACAGGCCTGGAGAATGTGAAAGATTCCAATATTAGATGGCAATATGTTTTTTTTGGTTGTTTTTTTGTATTACATTGACAAACACATTTTATTTTCCTTTTAGAAAAATCAGGACAAGGAAGTGACTCTCCTGTCACTCATCATGACAGCAAAGCACAATTAGATTGAGTGCAGCTCTTACTGTAACTCATTGGCCATTGTGCATTATGACATATTCTTAATTTTTATTAATTTAAATGGTAGAGCTGTATGTGCTTTAATTAACAAATGATTTTCAAGATCCCAAGTACTTAAAATTTTTTGACAGTTAAACAACTTGTAGGTGGGTTATGGAGAAACAAATCACAGAATCCTAAGCTTACACTCTTTTAAATTGTTTTCTCTTCTTACGTGATTTACTTCTGGGGCTGACTGCTTCTGTTTGTCTTTTCCAAGTAGTATCTGTGCTGTGAAATCAGCAGCTTGGCAGTTTTAGAGCTGTTCCTGCAGTCTGAAAAGGAGCAGTGAAGCAGAGTAAGCTTGGTGCTGCTGCAAGAGCCACTGGAGATCAGGAAGTGCTTGTCTGTGGACTCACAGATGAGACTCAGATGTGCTTTCCAGGGCAGTGTCTCCCATGGCTTGTGCTTTTCCCAGCCTATGTCCAAATTCTCAGAATCCAGAGGAAGCCTAGGTATGAGCCACCAGTGCAGCAGGACCTGATTTTGCAGAATAACTGATGGAGAAAAGGGAACAGAGTGTCTACAGCTTGGTTTGATGTGCTCCTTTGAAAAAGAACCTGAGTGAAACTTTATTAGCCCTTTTCTTTTTTAAAAGGTACCTGGACATTTACCTTTTTGGAAACTTATGATGGCATACACTCCACCCTGTCCAGTGGTTCCAGTAATGTTTTTTCACGTGCTGCATTCTAGTAAAAGGGCTAATTCAGTCATTATCTGGAAGATTTTTATGGAATAGGTATTGTTCATCCAGTGTTAATTGATCATCACTTTTACTTTTTTAGTCAATATTTGTCCATGTTCTTATTAGTATGAGTTAAATACTCACTAGTTTGTATAGTGTCAAGAGCTGTGAAATAAATTAGCAAATCTTCAGTAGGTTTCTTTAATGGTAATTGAAGGGGACCATTCACAAAAGAGTTTAAAGAGCACTGCCTTTATTGTGGAGAGGGCAAGCCTGCGTGTGTCCGACCTCATTGGTAACTAAAATGTTAATGGGTGAGATTATATGCACAAAATTTAAATGTTACTGAGTTGTGCTGCTCTTGCAGCTGTCTTCCTATGCTGTGAGTAGGTGCAGTGGCCAGAGTAACATTTGGGTATCATCTTTGGTATCTTTAAAAGTCTCCATTTCATGAGTTAAGCTCCTGACCTGTCTTCCCAGGTCCGTTTGGATGCTCCTTGTCTCAAGTACTTCTTTCATCCTTTGAGGCTGTGAAATTGTATTTTGGTTTGGTCTGAGCCTCCAGTGTTGCAGGTGGCTCTGCTGGCTCAGAGCTTGCCTCTCGAGGCCCTCAGAGCAGCTGAGTTTGGTGTTTGTGTGGCGAGGGCAGTGGGGCTCTGCTGCCCTGTGCAGGTGCTGCTTTTGCAGTTCCTCGTGTCTGTTAGCATAGGCTGCAGCACAGGAGCAGCAGTCTCAGACACTTGCTCAAAACTTTCACTGATGATCATGTGAGTTGTCCAAAGGACTTAAATTTGAACAACTTGTTTTTCTGTGTAATTTTTTCAGTCCTTTAGCAGTTTTAGGGTGACACATTTGTGACAGTGCTCAGAGAACTGGTCCAGGATCCAGCGTAAAATCAAACTTTACTGTTGACCTTTTTCCCCTCTTTTTTTTTTTTTTTTTTTTTTTTTTTTTTTTTTTTTTTTTTTTTTTTTTTCCTGGGCTATTTTTCATCCAATGTGGATCCCTGATGTGGTTACAAATGTCTGTCAGCAGATCATGTCGGGGTTGGGAGGATGAGACAGTGGAACTGAGTAGCAGGAGCCGGGGGGGCTGACGATGCTGAGTTTACTCAGGACTGGCTGAAAGCTGAACCACAGCCTGCAGCTACGTCTGTGAGGCAGGTGTCACAGCTCATGGCAATTTTAAGCCAGTTAAGCTTAGGTTTTGCTAGCAGCATAGTTGTTGCATAAACTCTATAAGAATCTGCAAAACCTGCTTGAGGTGTCGGGCTGCTTGGATCATGGGAGTGCAGTGCCTGTGCTGGTCTGCTGCTCTCTGAGTACAGTGTAGCCACACAAATATGTTTACCTGACCTCAGCTTTTGGGTTCTTATCTGTGTCTCAAGATGTAGTTACAGGACATGGACCCTGGCTTGCTGCCAGTGAGGGATGAGCTCTTACTCTCTGTTCATCTTTGCCCCATTTCAGTTGGTTTGGAGTTGGTGGAACTCACTCAGGAAAAGACATCCTGCTGCCCTTGGGTTTTTTTGCTGTGTAGAATTTTTGAGCTCCCCAAAATAATTTTGGTCAGAACTTAGTATTTGTTTATTTATTGATAAATAATAGTTATGTACTATTTTTTCTGCAAAAATGCAAGGCCCACTGATGTGTACACAATTAATATAAAAATAGTAGATCTTCACTTGTTTTCTTGTAAAGAAAGGTAAAAATTGCAGCTATATTTCTAATAGGATTTTTCACTTTAGGAAGAAATGTTTTTTTGTGATTCAGATTTCTTTCTGTCTTTTCCTTCAGTATTCTTCTCAGACACATTTCTTGAAAAGGCAAAAATTTCCACCCAAAGGGGGTTTTATGTTAATAATTTGTTGAAATGTAGCATTTTTGAGTAATATGATTTAATAAATGAATATGAGAGCTCAGAAATGCTTTCTTCCTTTTGCATTAGATCATACAGTGTGCCAACAGACTGAAGAATTTTTAATAGTTCTATTTCATTTTTTGATTGAAAATGGGGCTCTAGGAAAAATAATTGTACAAATGTTAATTCTGTCTTTCTCCATCAGTGATTGCTGTGTTCTAGGCAAGTACTGTGTAGTTTCCTAGAGGAAAAAATGAAAATTCATTTTAAATGTTTATTTTTTTCTGTGGCTTGTTACATCCTTGTTACCAAGACATGATTAAATGTTTGACCACCCATTAGTGTTGTTCTGTAATGTAAAATGGTATTGTGAACTGGTAATTTCATGGCTAAAATTTTAGTGTTTGGGGGTACAAGAGGGAAATCTCGTGCATGAGTTGCATGGCAGAGAGGATTTTGATACTGCAAACATTTCCAGATGAAGGCTGCTCATGTGCATGTATGAAGCACAGTAAATACTTGAATATGGAATATTTAACATTTAGAACTATGCAGAGTTGGAGTCACCTGAAGGAAGCGAGTAGAGGAAATGATGTTGGATTTATCATGAGCCTTGCAAACACATCTGCATTTCAGGAAACCAGCATACACTGGTGGAAGGTTCTGAACAACAGGACCTAGGTTGAAACTGAGATATTTTTACAGTCCCCAATGGCAGGGACAGTCTCCTGAAGGCAAGTCATTGGTTTTAGACTTTATTAGACCCTTACTTTAATTACCACCTCATTACTTGCTCTGCTTCCACAAAAAGTATTCCATACTGTCATTTTCCCTAAGTAACTGGAAATGTGATTGAAAGGGATGTTTAAAGTGAGACTAATTCAAGATTAAATAGTCACAAATTATATTATTGCTACATGTAAACAAATTACTTGCATATCTGATTTTATTCAGATTACTTTTCAAGTGGTAAATAATGCTTTATCACTTATATAGTGCTCTTACATCTTTAGAGTGCTTTTCTCACATTAATTAATCATCATTAAACACTCTGAGGTGGGTAGGTTAATACTATTATCCCCATTTTGCAGATGAAGAAATGTAGACTGAGAGGTTGTGATTTGCTCAAGGCCATATAGAAGAAAGAGAATCAGAGCTGGGATTAGATCTGTGTCCCTAGCTTCTAATTTCAGAAGACCAGCTAGATTGTGAGCCACAGTTTTGAAGCAAAATGCTCAAGTGTGCATGTAGAACCAGCAGGCATTTGCTTGGCCTCTTAGGTGCCAAAGTTGCAGTTTGTTTGAAGGGAAACTTTGCTTTTGTGCTGTGCTTCACATTTCCACCTTCATACTTGCAAGTGTGGAAATGGCCTCTCATTCATTTAGGACCTCTTCCTAATCTGATGTGACGTTTTTATTTTCATCAGTTTCATTGAGTTTAACTTCCATCTTAAAGACTTAAACATTTCTACTTCTCTGGACTTGAACATAACTGCAGGACTCAGATAGAGCAGGTTTAGCACTGGTACCCAAACTGCCTGCGGATGATACCAGGACCAGCTCTGTTATTTACAATTTTTTCACAAACTGAGGCATAAGTATGGGTCTGACTTGGCAGCTTGTTCAGAAGAGATGAGAGAGAATTGCCCTCCGTGTGCTGAACCCAGCAGCTTTGTAGGCAATGCCATGCTGCTCAGTAGGGAGAGACATTCACTTGCATGCCCTCCACCTTGGAGAAGTACCTGAAATAAACAACATAGTCTGGGAATAGAGAGGAGAGCTCTTTGTGCCACCACTTTGTTACTCAGAAGCACTACAGAGAATTATATTCAGCTGTCAGTAATGGGAGCATGTGCAGAAGTGACAGATAAGGAAAAATAAGGTGCAGGAAGGAAACGCCCTCGTACAGGAGGGTGAAGACCTGCTGGGGTGATGTGGAATAGGTTAGAGACCCATGGTAAGGATCTGCTTTGTGCCACAGCATCCTTCTCACCTGTCCTCATTGCCAAGGAAACATTGGAAGTGATTGCAGAGCCTGGCTGCTGAGTTAGGAGCTCTGAGTTCCCTTCCCAGCCCTGGCCAGAGTTCGTGGTTCTAACTCAGCCTGCAGAATGAGTGCAGTGCTTTTTCAAAGTGCTGCTCACTTCAGCTCATGGAGGAGATGTTGAACTCTTTGGATGCAAGATCACGGAGAAGGTAGGATATAAATAAATAGACTGGGAGGCGAGGATGTGTTGCAGACAGAAGGAATTCTCTGTCTTTGGTCAGCTAATGAAGTCCTTGGCTGGATGATGGGAGTTGCCTGGGGGTGATTTGGAGTCCTTAGCCTGCAGTCTGCCCTGGGATCACACTGGCAGGTGAGACTGGGGACACCTGGGACGTGATCACAGGTCTAGAGCTGATCCTCGTGCTCTGCTTGTGACGCCTACAAACGAGGGATTCCCTGGAAGCAGCAACACAGGCCTCCCTAGAAATAGCTCAGGCATGTAGCAGTGAGAGCAGAACAGGCACATAATCTGCTGCAGGGCTTTGGGTTTAATCCAGCAGGAATTGCACCTTGGGGTACGGGTGTGCAGGGATGGCTCCCCCTGTCCCCAGGGGCTGCCTTTGGAGCTCACAGCTGTGGTTCTGGCAGCTCAGGGGCTTCAGAAGCACTGCATTTTAACAGTTTGCTCTTGGTGGAAAGGAAGGAAAAAAGATATTAGCCTGTTTGCTTTCTTTTAAGACTGTGGAATATGTTTTCTGACAGTGAATCCTGTTTTAATCACCAGACCCATGATTAGGTAATGTTAAGTCTGCTGCAAGAGTAGTTTAATAAATATTTTAGTATGCAGATAAGCCCCTGATAACCATGTGCATTCACAAACTCATACATTTTTATGCCTAAAAGGGTAGGATTCAGAGTTTGTTGATACCACTTCACTACGATGTCTTAAAAGTAAGGCATACTTGGTGGCACTAGCTGTCCAGGTAAATTGAGCTCAAGTGAACAAACAAGCAGGTCATTTATTTTATTTACCCTAAAAGGGTTTTTCATTCTTTAATTGTAACTCTGGATATAAATTATGTGTGGAAGATAGACTAATGATTTTCCTGTGTTTGATTAAAGGCAAAGAATCAAAAGATTTGTTTATATATTTATCTATTTGTTTTTTTGCTGTGATAAGACCAGTTATTATCCAAACAGTGGGACTGACCTAATAAAGGTCATATGCATAATTGATCTCCATCTAGTTTTCAATATTTATTCTCTCTATTCTTTTAATAGACTTCAGTTCCAGAAGTGCAGCCTGCAACATTTTTAAGGTGGTATATTTTAGCACTCCTCTAAAAGGTCTCATTTTATGCTGGCCATTGAAATGAAAAGGTTTGTTGTTGGTTCCACCCTTTGGTATCCCTTCAAGAGAGATTATATCAAAGAAGAAGAATTAAATTAAAATTGATTGGTGTTATTGATTTTTCTCTCTCTTTTTTTTTTTTTATTTTTAAAGGAGGATAAAGTTTAATGGAAACAGCATATGCTCCTATACTGTTTTACTGATGGACTGTTTCTTAAAAACATAAAAAAGCATATGTGCCCAATTTACATATTTACTAATTAAAAAAGCTTCCTGGAAACATTAAGTAGACTATCTTCTGCAACCTTTAACATTGTGGCTAATGGATATAGCCTGAAAATTTTCATAGAAGGTCCTCTAAATAATGTAAATGATTATGAATATGTAACTCGTTAATATGCAGCTACGAAAGGATTATCATGTAGAGGTTAATGAACATGCTGCTCTTATGGTTTGCAGGGCTTTTCTTTTTGTGCTTTCAGCTCACTTCATGCGTGGAAAGTCATGTATTGGGAATGGAAAGCTTCCTGTCTTTTCCATCTTCATCTCTAATGGGGCAATTAAATTGAAACTTTCTTAAAGGATTTCATAAACATTTTTGTATGCTAAATTATGTTGTGTACTTCACAATCACTGCCAGATGTGAAAGGATGAAGGATGTGGATAGAATAGGCTGGGACTCCTTGACTTGTTAGTGATGGGCTTCAGCGTGCCTTAGCTTTGTTACCAGACAATTTCTGTCTTCTGCAGGAACTTTACACTTAAAATGGGCTTCATATTAATAGTCTGAATTAGATTCTGGCTTCATGTCCTGTATTTACTCTCAAGCTTAAAAATAGTTGGCTTGCACATTAAGGAAGATATTTTGATAGGCATTTGATTTGTAGGAGTTTAAAGCAAATGATAAATTTAAACTTGGCTTATGTGGGATGAGCTACCTGGCTGACTTTCCTGATGGATTATGAAATAACGTAACCACAAATGTAAAGCTGATCCTTTTCATTTAAGAACTTTGCTCTGTTTAAAGAATTATTAGCTCACAAAGTAGTTCCTTTTTTTTTTTCCTCCTACATGAGTAGGAAGTGCAGGGTCTGAGATCTGTTGTGCAAAAGCTGCACATATGCTAACTGAAAAAAAAATTGTCTTTCATTCTGTTGTTTGAAAAAAAAAAAAAGAATTATCTGCTCCAGTGATTTCAGTGGTACTTGAATGTATGTTATTGTTTTCTCTGCAAATTTTCTCATTAATTGCTTTCAAATGTTAGCATTATTTTGGCTATAGGAAAATCAAAATTTGTAAAAAAAAAATCTAGAAAATGCTTATATTGAGAAGCTGTCTAGACATATTTAACTGCCTCATGGCTTCATTGCATTTCATATAATTGAATGAAATTGTTTGTGTTGTATTTTTGGTAACTATTATTCAGAGATCAGAATATGTTTTGAAAGACAAAATCTCCATGAAATTGTGGCAGAGAAGGTCACAGGTTTCAGCATCCTGCCTGTCTGCTATATATGGTCTAAAAAATTGCAGCTAAAAAAAGATAAAATTATTCAATTTTAGCAATGTACTTTATTTTGTAAATTCTTTTGTATCTCTTGCGAAAGCCTGTGGCACAGGGAAGTAAGTGAAATATTTATATTAAAACTTACCTTTTTTGACACCCAGAAAGAAGCCAGCAGCCCATCGTGGTGTCAAATATCCATGTATTTACACAGCACAAAGTTAATTTGTGCTTTTTCAAGTGAAAGTGGCCAGTGGAAACATTTGTTGATGTACTGATAGAGAAAAAATGTTTTTGATGCTGTGAGATTCATTTGTTCTGCTTTTTAATGACTGAGTATGAGAGTTACATTGATGTCTTGTTATAATTTATGTTGTTTCCTTATTCTGCAAGCATGTAACACTGAAAATAGATCAGCAGATTGCACAAAACTGCTACTTATCTCAGATCCTGTGTCACGTAATAGTTATGGAGCAGGTATTGTACCAAAATAAGAAGTGAAAAGCTGTAATTTTTTTCTGTGGTTATCACTCTGCATTAGGTTGTGATAAAGTGTGCTGCTTAAGAATGACCATTCACACGCCTTTGCCCTGACAAATAAAAATGTGGATAGAGACAGCACCAAATCTGTAAAGCCCCTGTTCTAGTTTCTGATGCATTGACATTGCAGCTGTGTGCTTAGCCTTGTTTTTTTCATGAGTAGTTATCTGTTTTAATGACAGGTGGTCACCGGCTGCCAAGAAAAAATCCAGCATTGGTAAGTAAAAAAAGTCTACATGTCTAAAGTACTGATGAGTAACCTAGTTATGTTTTACCAAAGTATTGCTGTTTATTCTGATGAGAGTCAAATCCTGCTAGCATGTTCTGTGGATTATAGTTAGTGATAGCTCAGAATTGTTGCAATGTACTCTCCTTAAAATATATTTATTTCTCACTGATATAATCAAATCACTAATACAGCGAGCCTCAGTGTTTATACTTCTGCCTTAAAAACCTACCTCATCTGTCATTTTTGCCCACGTAACCTTGTTGGATGAATGTTTAATCTGCCTGAATGGTGCAAAGGGGTAGAACTCTGGTTGTTTTCTAACTATGGAGCAAGTAGGGAAATTCCTCCTGCCCCCCTCCATGTGCTGAAACAATGTGGAATGTTTCACTGTAACTCCCACCCCCCAGTAAAGTACGTGCTAAAGCTTAGTTTTTAATACTTAAAATAAATGATTTGTTCTATAAAAAAATTATCTCTGGGCATTTTTTTCTCTGTTGGCAATCTATGGTTAATAGAAAACATACCTAGTAAATAATAGTTTTGGATGGCATCTGAGGAAAATGTACTTTTAATGGTGAATGGAATCTTATATTATGAGTTACTGTGAGATATAACAGTTGATCTTACAGATATCAAATTACGATATATCCATGCTGTGTTTACCATGATTTTACTGAGAGAACAACAGGAGCTGTCTTGATTATTGTCTGCAGGGTTATTGCAGAATCACAGCAACTGCCCCTTTAGTGGTGAGATTAAACCTTTGGTTATACACCATCAAGCATATAATATTTTAAATTTATTTTAAGAGGCTTTTTCTTCATGCCTGAAAGATCTCCAAGCAAATAATTTATATTTAGTGTGTATCAAATGTTTTTAGTTTAAATGCACATAGGCTGCAAGCACTGGATAAGAGGAAAAAAATCAAGGCAATCTATACACATCATCATATTAAATTCTGACTATTGGCTCGCAAAAATAATCTAAAACTAATATGTTTCATTTATGTTTAAAATTCAGAGGCTGCATTAATTTTCAATAAGGGAAATATTGAAGTGCCTACTGGTGCTGCTGTGGTGGAAGCAGGCAGAATATCTCCAGCTCATGCACTTTCTCAGGAGCTTTGCAGTGTCTGTGCCTACTGGCTCCCATGGAAATTCTGCATGTGCATTCTTCCACTCAGAGACAGTGTTTTTCAGAAATAAGCTATTTGGCAGAAAGCTGTAAAATATGAGCAGATTTTTAAAAGTTTGGAAAATCGTGACAATTATTTTCCTTTTTACAATGGCTGTGGAGTGGCCTGGGAGTTTTGGCTGTGGAAGGGGGAGATGCTCCTGTGTTTGCTTTCTGTGCAAACTCTGGACCCCATGAACTTGGGGGTTTTGGGCACAGAACTTCTAATGAAAAAAATAACTCACTGATTTCTTTTATTTAGGAAAGCAGTTTATATAGCATCCATACAATCTTTACTTCTTAAAAAAAATTAAAGTTTAGTAGTCTTATTTAGATCTTGATTGTGCAAGAGCTGAGTGCTCTTGTTTCAACTGAATAATTTGTTCATAGAAGACCTTTTAAGTAGTCAGTGACACAGAAGAATGTTAAATAGAATTGGGTGAATAACAATAGGGGTTTAAAATGCTCCACTTCAATATATTTCCATTAAATTATTTTCTTTTCCATTTTTCAGTGCACTTTTTGAAGCATTTTTCTACAGCTGTGAATCCAGTAATGGGTTGGGTATGGGATTAATAGCTAGACATACATTTCCCCTTCCAGGGACATGTTCATAGCTGGTCCCAGTATTTTTCCTCCCTGTTCCCTTTGGTTCTTCATTGCCTGTTGTGGCAGACTGTAGCACTGGCACACCCCAGAGCTTGTGGAAACATCAGCTGTATGTGAAGAGGGAGTTTCTTTCCTTAAGTAATGCTGTTTCAGGCCAATTATTTAAAAGGATCAGTTTAAATTTTCTTTATCTGCATGGCCCAGTTCAGGATGTGACCCCACTTTTAGAGATTGCTATGGTGGAGGTTTGCTCAGCAAAGGGCAGCAGTCCCAGTACAGAAAGCAGGATGCTTTGCTTCTAAAGTAGCATAGCTTCTGTGGCAGGTGATTTCTCCTGGAGCCTGATCAGATTATTCAGTAGCACACAGCAGTCAGACCTTATAAACAGTGTCTTCTTTTCAGGTTAATGAAGAAACGTTGAGTGACTTTCAGCCATGAAATGATGGGAATGTTTAATCCTGCTGTGAGTGGGGGATTTTCATGCCAAGCTCTTCCCAGGAGTCCTCTCCTGCATTTGAGACGTGCTAGGCCTTGTTTTTCACTGGCTGCTTGGAGTCCATTTCTCAAGTCTAGATCTCTCTGAGGCGAAGGCTGGGTTCTGTAAATAGAATTAAGTAATTGATTGTTATTGTTGACACCAAGTTTTCATTATATTCCTTCCTCCCCCAGAACATCTCAGTGCATTTTGCTAAGATTCATGAGTTTGTCCTTCCTCTTTGAAGGAAGTGAATTATGTTTTCACTCTGATGTGGGCAACGGACAGAAGGACTTGCCTAAAATGTCTGGGAGAAATCTGCTGTCAGAACAAAGCAGCAGCAAGCATCTTTTGTAAATCAGTTATGTGGAATATGGTTTTAATGTCCAAGTGGCATAAAAACCTAAATTCTTTTTTTCAGGATGAGTTCAACAACTTAAAATAAGTATAAAGTAGGGTGGTTACACCAGAGTTCAACTGTGAAGCAAATGAATCAAAACATAAGAGTATCAGATAATTTTTCATAAGGAATGCTGAAAAAGATTTCACTCTGCTTATGAATCTGAGAAAATCAATGGTAATACTTTGAGAGTTGTGTTATCAACTATGACATTCATTTTTCAGCACATTTATAGATTGCTTTCCTGAATCATCCTCAGAAAACCTGTAATTTGCATCTTGGGTCAGTGTTGTTAAGTGTGCTGCTCTGTGCTTTCAGTTGCCTTTTATTGCAGAATTTACTACCATATATATGTTTATTGTTTTGAAGTACAAGTAAACAATATCATCAAACCTGACATTTATATGGCAGCTACTTCATGCAGGAGCTAGTTTCTGACCATCTTTAGAATGACAGGGGTCCATTAAAAGACTTTTTCCAGACAAATTTAAGTATTTAAGAATGCCTTTACAAAAGAAGGCTTATTTAGAGGGAGTGTAGTTACTTGTTTTGCACGCAGAGAAATCCCTGCAGCCACTGAAATGCTATTTTTTTGCAATGTCCTGTGAAAAGCCAGATGTCTGCCATGGGAATGAATACCTTGTCCCAGTTCACCAAACCATTTCTCTCCTGAGTAGCAACACGTAGCGTGAGCCTTGTTTACAATTTAGATGGAGAAGTATCAGAAGGGGTGCTTGTCCCTCGTCTGGGCTTGAAGATGTGACAGAATCCTGGAGCCATCTTTCAGGAGTGTTGACTCTTGATAGGAACACAAAGTTCATGGGAAAATCAGAATTAATTAAAATTTTACTTATTTGTGTCAGCTCAAACCAAGGTCAGTATATGAGCTCGGTGTTACAAATGATCGTTTGAAGAATTTGCCTCTTACAAAACATAAACTGGATTTTCAGTTCTTTTTCTAAATATTGGTGGTGTTATAACTTAGACTTGAATATGGAGTGAGATACTCCAAATCCTAGTGAAAAAAAACTGCTTCTTTGCACCATGAAAAATTCTAATTCTGAATGAGACATGCATAATCTAAAATAATCATGTACCTATCTTAACACACATTATTAGAAAATAATCTAGCTATTATGTTTGTCATCCCATGTCTTTTATAAATGAGTTATTAATCTATCAGCTGTATGTGTTAGAGTAAAACACATTTTTCTGTATTTTTGGTGTTGTTTTTGATTTACTAGCAGAAAACCATTAACTCTTTACTTTCGCTATGAAATTGAATGAACTTGAATTTGTCAACAGGAAGAAGGTGGAGAGTGATTATGAGGCTCTTCAGGAGCGACTCCAGACATTGCCTGACAAGTTGTCCTATGATATCATGGTATGTACACGGCAGAGGTCACCCAGGAAAATGGGCTAAAACTGTTAAAACCTGGGCTGTCTGCACGGGGCGTGAGGTGTTAGTCAGGTTGCCAGTACTCGGTAATGTTACATTTATTATGATAATAGTTAAACCTTTGCTTTTATTTCTTCCTCTTTTCTTTGAAATCCATTATAAATTACAGTGTTACTGACAACTGAAAGCTGATGACATAAATGCTTAACACAAAACTTGACATGTTTGATATGTAAATCTATTGTATAGAAAACGATAATTATGACTGAATTACGGTACTTAGTCATTTCCTGAGAAGAAAGTGGCTGTAGTATTTCCTGATTCATGGAAATAAACCCTAGAACATTGATTTTTACATAAAAAGGTGCTGCTAATTTTTGTTCCACCAATCTTCCCATTGACATAGCGATCTTTTCTGGTGCTCTGAATCTTTCCTAACAACTGCACAGCTCCCTGTGTAAAATGTGCCCTGTTGGCTTGTGCTCAACAAAAATTTTGAACAAATTTGCTTCTCTTTCTCTTTTTTTCCTCTCCCCTTCTCAGGTTCAACTCGAGGTGCATCCTTGAAGGCAGGGAGATAACTGAGTGGCTGATTTCAGCACTTGGTGCCTGGCTGCTGCCTTCCTTGGCAGCCTGGCTCTGGTACAGAGTTGGGTTTTTAGTAAGGCAATGTTGGAGTGCTCTTCACCATGTGGGAAAAGGAAGGGTTTCCCTTTGCTGTGCTGGTGATACAGCTCTGGATTTTGTGTGTGCAGTCCATTTGTCATGTGTGTATGTGTGGCCACATGATATAAAGCATAAAGATTGCGTTGTTTCGAAGTGCAGAAACTCTCCTGTTTTTAAAGAAAGCTAGATGGGGCTTATCCTTAGTTGAAGCAGCAATATTCACTCACATCTGTTACTTTAAATGTATAGAAACAGTTCCTATCCTGTTAGCCAAATATTTTCATATGCTTTTAATTTTGCTTTCATCATTTTGGGGGAAGAGTGAACAGGCAACTCGTGCAGTCTGCTACTTTAAAACAAAGTCAGGGAGGGCACATGTGTAACAAAAGCATATTCTGCATAGTCTTAATGTCAGGGTCCTGCTGGAGAACTGTTTCCAGCACTGGGACCCTCCTGGATATGGAAGAGAGGGAAGATTTCTCTCTGAGGAGACAGATGCACTAGGCCAAGTGCTCTGCTTCAGCAGAAACACAGTGAGAAAGCAAGTGGCTGTGCAGAGGAGCTGAGGAAGAAGGCAGAAGAATAAAGTAGAGGGAGCTGATATAAACTGTCTGAGATAGATCTCTTTTTACCCTAAAAAGAGAGAAGCTTGATGTGGATGTGGTTCTTATCTTTATGCAACCTCCACTTTAGATCTGATTAGATTTTGGTCTCCTCATTTGTTCATGATTAAAGCCCACAGGCAGGTGGCAGTGGGCCTGGGGGTCAGAATGCCAGGGCTGGTGCAAGGGGACAGGGGTGGGGGTGGCCAAGGCTCCTCCTCACTCAGAGGACTTGCCCAAGCACTGCCTGTAAAATTTGGGCAGTAGAAGACATCTTAAATCATAAAATCAGTGTCCTGGATGTTACAGAACATGTTAAAATGGGGGATTCACATTTTAGGAAGCAGATGTAAAGTTCTAAAATGTGTTTGTCACCTGTGTACTCCTTCCTGAAGTATCCTGCTTTTATCTATTGTCCTTGTGCTGGAGAGCAGTTAGGGGGTGAGAGTTGCTTGTGGAGCATCCCTGGAGGTTTGCAGCTTGGTGAATGTCCCAGCAAAGTGAGATTAAACACTGGCTGTGGTCCTGCTGGGAGCCCCAGTGTCTTACACTGGAATTTCTGGGTACTTATATTGGCAAGACAGATTCTGAGGAGAGCTACTCATCTTTGAGCTGATCATACCTATTTAAGTATTTTAAACAATTTTAAGCTAAGATTGTTTAAAAAGGTAATCTGGCTTTTATTAGGAAATTAATGTAGTCTGCATATAAGTCAAATAATTTGTATTATCAAGGTTTATGTGTTCAGATGAAGTGAGTTTGTTTTCCATGTGAGTATTCAGCTGTACTATAGTTCTATGTCACAAAACAAGGTGTCTGGTGAAATTCAAGTTTTCAGATTTTGTAAGTGCAATGCTAAATTCAAATTAGTCTGGTCATTTGAATATTTATGATGGGTTAGTCACTAAATAACTGCTTTAGAATTTTATTTTTTTAAAGTCTGTGTTTTACTTTTTAAGAAAGCCTAAGTTTTGTTTTCATTAGTGATGTCTGTGTCTTTGACAGGTACCTTTAGGTCCTCTTGCCTTCATGCCAGGAAAACTTGTCCACACCAATGAGATCACTGTTCTGCTGGGGGACAACTGGTTTTCAAAATGCTCAGCAAAGCAGGCTATTGAGCTGGTTGAGCACAGAAAAAAACGTATGTATGTTTCTGATCATAATGTAATAGTTAAAATCATGTACCTTGCATTAATATATAAAACTAGTGCTATCTACTCTGTTGTCTTTTTTCTCTTTTTGTGAGCTCACAAACAGAAGTCCCATTCAGGTGTAATATTAGTTTAGCACTGTATCTTCTGTCCTTGCTGGAGACTTGATTGGATATGTCTATTTAGAAAAAGAAACCAAAGTAAAAACCCCCTTTCATTTTTTTTTTTAATGTAACAAATGCTGTGTTCTCTTCCTGAAAGTGGACAAGTGGACACTGCCTTCTGCTTTTGCTCTTAGTTATCTTATTCCCTATATTTTGTTCCCTTATCTTGTTTCTTATTTCTTTGCTGCCTTGTCCTGTGTTTTGATGTTTGTCTTTTTTTTTTTTCTGCTATTTACTTTTCCATTTTTTCCCCTCTCTCTTTACACATGCTTTGCTCCTGCTTGTTGTTTTTTCTACTTGTTGCTCAGCTGCATTTCTACCTCCTGCCCTTGACATTCCTTTGGCGTGATCTCCTGGATCTCCCCAGATCCAATGCAGTGGATCAGTACCAAATTAATCTTACATAGAATCACATCACAGGGGCAGACAGGCAAATCCTGGCCTGATTTCCAGTTCTTTGTAGCTGCTGTTGGGATCTTGGCTTTGAAGAGCCAGGACCAGAGCAAGAGCTGTGCATGGTGAACTTTGGGACTACTTTATGTTAGAAAGAAGGAGAACCTAAAGTATTTGATGTAAATGCCAAGGAAGAAAAAGCACAACAAAATAGAAAATAAATTGGTGCCTATTAGCCTTCATTGTTTGCTTCAGACAAGCATTTGAGTGATTTTTTTCATGCTGGTTTACGTGTAACCTGTCCCATTCCTCAGTGGGTGCTCATTGCAGCTTTGCCCTGTGTATATTGCAACTAGCACAACTATTTACACTGGATTTTTGTTTGACTTCAGCTACCCATGTTGCTGCCTGCAGCACAATACTCTAGAGGTTCCCCATCTGAATAAGCTTTTTTTCCCAATTCTATGCAGGCAGTATATATGTAAAAAGAGTTGAGGATTTTTTTATAAAAATTCATTTTCTGTATTACTTTAAAATACTCCTTTATGAAGAGCATTGCCGAAAGTATGTAATTTGTATTTTACCTATTATCGTTCTTAATCTGGTTCTCCTGACACAATTTTGCAATTTTCTTTCTTACTGAACTGAATCTACATTATTTATTGTGACTCTTGTGAGACCTCAGGTCCAGATCTTTTTCCTTGATCATCTAATATTTTTTTCAGTGCTGCAGAATACTTTTGTCACTGTTACATTCAGTGAAATCATTTGACCTTTGCATAGTAGATGTTTGAACATTAAGTAGTCCCTTGGGAGATACACAATAAATGCTGGATTCTTTCCTTTATGATCTTTTAAATTGCGTTTAAAATACGAACTCAGAAGTACTAATTTCTTTCAAAGCAAAATAAGTCATTGGTGCTGCATATAAACCCTCCATTCAGCTGATAATTCACTTCAGCTGTGTGATGGCTGCCAGTGGGAGGCTCCAAAACACTGGTATTAACTAAAAACTTTTTTTTTAAGGACTGTTCTCAGTTTTAGATGATGAAAACATATTACTACATACGATTCTGAAAAAAGGTTACTTCTTTCTTGGAGACACTTTTCTCCCTTAAAAATTACAATTGACTTAAACTCTCTAAACCATTTTCATGCTAAATGACTGCAACTTAGAGAAGAATATTGGAGATTTTCTTAATTAATTTTAAGGAAAAAAGTTATGTATGTGAAAGACCAGTAGGCCATTGTTATGTAATATGAATTGACTGCTTGTGGCAGATATTTGCAAGAGTGATGTTTGGCAAGTAGTAGTTTAAAGTCTCTTTTCTTTGTTTATTTCACTGTAGTTACTTTTACAGGTGTGACTTCTGCTTTCAGTGTTATTTTGGGAGAATAATTTACAGGGTGGTGTGTATTGGGCATTATCATCACACTGACACAATGTGATTCGATTTTTTTGTACATAATCTTTTTGTTTGGACATAAATTCCAGGAGTAGGTCACACACACTGGAAAAGAGGGCAGGCTCACTGCAGGGGATTACTCTGCCAGCAGTCCCCAACGTCCTGCGTGCCAGGCAGGAGGTCCTAACAGGGCAAAGCTTTTTTAAGCATGTGTTTAAGGCCAGTGTGTGCTTAAAGGCTTTGAAATAGAGGAATTGGGGTCTGAACAGAGCAAAGAGAGGCTCATAATAAACCTGGCTGTATTTGTTGATGGTGTGCTTCTTCAGTGACCTACATTTTTTTTATTCTATATTGCTGTGTTTAATTTAGATGGGTGTTTTTTTCATAACTAGCTGGTCAGATCCATTCAGATAACTGAAAACAAACTTAATTAGTACAGCCCCAGTAATTCACTGCTTTAACAGGAGTTAGGATTGTAAGGAAATAAATACAAGACATTTTCATTGCCTGTCATCTCTCGTGTCTCACTCTGCTGAGTGGTGAGGAGTGGGAGAGCATCTCTTCAGAGTTCAAGTTTTCTAGGGGGCTCTCTGTCAGGTAGAAAAGGGTAAGAGATTCACAGAACTGTTTTGAGTGTTTTTCCTTGCTAGTTCTGGGCAGTTTTCCTTCTTGCCTTTGGCTCCTGTGTGTGTCTGTGTGTTGGACTGGTCACCAGGGTGTCCCTGCTGGCCTTTGAGCCCCCCAGTGCCCAACAGGTAATTTAATCAAAGCTCACAGGACATTTCCTTTACAGTTTGACTCCTTCTGTGTATGTTGGGTGCATGCAAGAATTGAGGATGGGAATTTGCATGCTTAAGCAGCAGTAGTGCCAGATAAATCAAACAATACCAGTGAGTATAAAGCCTTGGAAGTTAGGGGTAGCAATAAGAGTGTACTATATATAAAAGCTTTAAATATTACTTAGTACTAATTAGGTCATCCTTTTTGTCTTAGTATTTTTGTTAAATTTGCTTTTTAAAGGAGATTGAGTGAAAAAATGTTTGCTTCTGTGGAATAGAGAAATGCCCAGACACAGCAGATTAATTTCTTGGTTAAAATTTATTTAATTGAAAGGAATAATTGAAGGGTGACTGTACTGAATTTTAAATGCACTTTAGCTGACATAGCTGTAGAAAGCCCTATTTTGGGGATACATTTCTGTTTGCTTAGCTTTTGATTTAGATGCAAATTGTTCAGCACTGTGATTGGTTGAAATGTATTTGGTAAAATTTGGGACAGTCACTCATGTCAAATGTTACTTTTTCATCAAATATTGATCGTGTCTTCTTGAATAATATTTGAGTTGCAGTAGATCTTTAATTTGCTGTGCATTTTTGTGGCATTCTAGATAGTTAGTTCCAAAATACTTAATAAATAGAGTGAAGTTTATAGAATTGCCAAGTATATTTTTAATTGTTTTAAATTCATTGCAGTTCGTTAAACCAGGTAATACAGATAATGGGAAACACTTCACACATGTGTTTGTGTGTAAAAATGTGAAGAAATAGTGAAGTAGATTAAAGGATATGCACACCAAATTCCATTAAAATAAAAGAAATTAGCTTTTTAAGTATGTCACAGTTTAGCACAACAATAATGCAATTGTACTTTTTTCTCCTACAATTATCTTGCTTAAGGTACTTCATAATATTTCTGTTCTCCTCAAGGCAAGACTGTATTGTCTCAGAATTCAAAGAGGGAATAAAGATTCTTTTTGTGAATATGGGATTATATCTTTTACGTGTTTGTGATGATATAAATTACATTTCTTCTCTATATCAGTAATCGCATTAATTCTTTAAGATGGGAAATTTTTCATTACAATAGTCCCTGTGGTAGTTACTATAGAAAGAAATTAAATAGATTTTTCTTGTAAATATTTGTGGATTAATTCAGTATGCTAGGTATTCCAAGTGTCTAAACATTTTAAAAGGTGGGAAATTAAAACATGCACACAGAACTAGGAGTGGTTTTATTGTGTTAAAAATTTATCAGATAAAAAAAAATCCCACTTAAAGGAGAATTGTTGAACTACTTAGCAATTGTGTCTTCAGTATATGTAAGAATACCCTTGCAGTGTCATGCTGCAAATGAATTCATGAAATGAAAATACTGATTACATTAACATACAGTATTGTGATAGTCCCCAATTGTAAATTGCAGTGTGTAACCCCTAATACAAATATTTGTGTCAATCAAAATTGACCGATAGCTCAGGATACAGGGTTTAAAAGATACCATTGTTTTAATGAGATGATCCGGGTGGATGAGGACCACTTTGAATTTGTTCCTTATCAGCGTTTCCAGAAAAAAAGGTTTTGTCTCCAAAATACATGATAGGAAGGCTTTCCATTTCCCATCTGTGAATGAGTGAGGCCTTTGGAGGTTTTAATGTTTTATCCAAGGGTAAAAATATCTTCCCTGATATTCTAAATAATGAAACAGGAACTTGTCTGCTCACAGTTTTTGGGGTTAAGAACAAAAAGTGCAGGCAATGCTACAAAAAGATTCAGCTTTTGCTTTTTATATTAAAAAAAATATATTTTTCTGCTCTTTTTCTGTGCAGCAGAGAATTCTGTTCTGCTGTGCTTTTAAACTTTTTTACCATTTTTTGCGATTATCACTTTGTAGTTTGATAACCTCCCTCAGTTCCTTCCTTACCCTTGTTAAGTTAGCTGCTGATTCGATGCAGTGCTAAGTGCTCTAAATTTGCTCTGCAGTTCCCAGGAGGTGTTTGGCTTCTCACAGGACCACAGTCTGGGTATTTTAACCAGAACACACTGGAACAAAGTAAGGAGAATAGACTCCTTTCTGTAAGTTACATACTGTGATTCAAATAAGCCCTTACCTTTTTTTATGATTCTTACTGGGCAACAGAGGAGTTGTCTGAATGCCACCCTCCTTCGTTTAGGAGGAATTTAAATGTATTCAGACAATTCTGGCAATTACATAGGTGTGTGAACCTAAAAGAGAAATGCATTGCATTTACTTAGTGTTCCTAAAGCCAAATTGCCTGTACAGATTTTTACAGAAGAAAATCCAAATGACTTTGGTTTTAGTACCAAGGGAACATGGAAAACAGAATGAAGATTGTCTTTAAAGGGTGAAAAGCTACTGCACAAAGGGTTTCATTGCATTTTAAAGAACTGGTGCAATTGCTTTTATAAGGAATGAATTTACATGCTAGTTGTAAGCAAAAAGAGAGCTTAAATCCATATATACAAAGAGTCATCAGGATTCTCTTTTCACTCTTAAATCCATTTCTAGAAAAATGAACAGAAAGGAATAGAAGAACAGAGAAGGGTGTTTTGAAAAGCTTCTAGTAGATACTGCTTTCTTTTTTCTTACTTGTTTCAAGTAACCTGTGATAGCTTGTTGGAAAAGTATTGGCTACAAAAAAATCTTCTGCTGATGAAATATATATTTATTAAAAATGCATTCAAAAATCCTTAGGTGATTGATCTACTTATGCAGACCCTAAAAAGTAAGAAAATAAGTAATGCACTTAAAATACCCATAATTTCTATGGTGAGAGTATGAACTACTGGGGTTCTGCCTTCAGGTTGTACCTCCTGGTTCTCACTCTGGAGGAACTGAGCCACTGTCAGTAACTGAGGTACGTGGTTGTTCCTGGCCTGTATCAAGACTCTGTGTATAAATAACTTTGTTTAAGACTGGTTATCTTCTACATGAAAAACTCTGTTAGGCAGCAAGAAGATCTTCACTCTAAATCTCAATTACATACAGAATTCTTTGTTACAGTTAATCTAAAATTTCTATCCTGTCATCTATCCTCAAAGGAGGTTATTTCCTATGTTCTATCCATGAGACTCCCCTGAAGACCAGGTACATTAGGCTTCAGCTTCGTTTCAGTTTGTCCTGTTTCACAAAGTCTGACTTTTCAAAATAGATCAACCTGTTCTCACTATTCTTGTCTGTTCTTACTATTTAAATCCCAGTGTAACACACAGTTTCCAGAAGTAACTAAAATAATGTCTATGATTCCCCAAATCCTTATAGACAACACTCCAAGGACATTAATGTCAAACTCAGATAATTAAAATTTGTATCCAGCCAAGCTAATTAACCCATTAAAGCCAAAACGCATAGATGAGAATTTGTGTCAGTTTGGCATTAGTACGTTGTCATGTCGTGTAAAATCTGGCTTCGCTGGACTTCATTTCAACAATATGAAATGTGTTCCCCAATTATTTTTTTTCCTTTACCAGTGTATTTGTAAGAAGCCGAGGGCTGCTTCTTAAAAATGACTAATCATGGTATAAGGAAATCCAGTCAAGTCCTTTCAGACTAATAAAAGAGCTGGGAAAGAATGATCTAAATGTAAAGAAATCTTGCTGCCTGTAAATATGAAAGGCTGCTGTGCAGAGGAAATCTACTTATAATGATTTCTGGTTTGAATACCTTTTCTTTTTGGTTGTCCAGGAGCACAGTCCTAGAGGCTCTGGGGGGCTGTGGCACTGAACTATCTTTCCAAGTGGTTTAGCTGAGACATGTAAATAGGAACTACATGGGTTCACCTGAAAGCCATGTCAGACTTTGCTCAGATTATTGGATGTGACAAAGTTGGACAACAGCCTCTGGTTCAATCCGTCTTAAAAGGCTCTAAGAAGCTTAAACCACGGGGTAGTAAGAGGAGGAGACTGTGGAGCCTCTCTTATTCTACCAGTATTTTTATGAGGGTCTCAATTAATAAAAACCCCTGTAGTTTGTAGTGACTTGTTCCTCACTAGTTCCTGTGTGTTTCAGAATTCAGTGAATTCCGTTGGAGGCTTTCAGAGTGTGCAGTGGCAGGCTCAAAACACGAGACTCGGAGCTTGCCCTGAGGTTAGGTGCATGAGCCTTTTTCCAGGAGACCCCTTCTTTGCTGCGGGGCCTGACCAAGGGAAGGTCTCTGCTTTGGCCAGGCAGGATCCTTGGTTTTCCTCTGACGGGGAGGTGTGAGCAGCCCAACAGGCTGGCTGGGGACGCGGGGCCGGAGCGTCGCGGTAATCCCTGCTGTCCGCTGCCGCGCTGTGTGGCCTGGGGCAAATCACTTAAACTGTCTGTTTCTTCATCTGTGAAATAGCAGAGAGTTATACTCACCTCCCTCGCAGGGCACTGGGCAGATTAGTTAATGCTTGTACAGCATTTTAAAATAAAATACTGTGTAACAGCTCGGTGTCCTCACCTAACGGAGCAAGCCAGCGTGTGCCCGTCTGGGAGGCAGCATCACAGCCTGCTGCTCCAGCAGCGTTACCTGGATGGCTGCTGAACAATATTTAGATATGCAGGCAAGGAGTGAGACACTGATGGTGGTGAAGAAGCAGCTGAGCATCACTTTTACTATGAATGTAAAATAAAAACCAGAGGAAAATTGTATTCCCAGCTATGTATGCGCTTCTGTATACTGAGAATACCTTCAAGAGCTGATGCCTTGAGTGGGAGCATTTTGTAGAAACTGTCACTACCTCTCTTTTATTTGGACTTTGGAGGGTGTATTAGACACCAAAAATGCTGTGGATGGTGTTGATGTGACTTAACTGATAATAAAAGCTGCTCTGTCTGATGGAGGATGCAGGAGTTGTGTGAGGGGAACAGGACTGTGACTGCACGTGGAAGGAGCTGTGTCCTCTGCTGGGTCTGTGTGGGCACTGCTTGAGACATCACGTACTTTTTTGGAAGTGGTATTTCATCCAAGAGGCTGTGCAAATGCAGGGCTTTTTTCAGAGAAGAATCTTAAACTATTTCTTAGAAACAGCCTGAGGAATGGAGAATGACTGTACATTTGACACATGGCTTGCTGTGTGGTTTAAAGGCTAATGCTTTTGAAATACCCTAAAAGTCTGAGCTTTGTCTTAGTGCTCCTTGTGGGAAAAGGGGACTTTGCTTGAGTGGCCCTTTCCAAAATGCATAAATTTATTTCTAAACTATTTACTGCAAGCAATACATTTTTTAAGCAATTGTATTTGAGACAGTGTGAAATATCAACAGGGAAAAAAAGCATACAATACTGAATATCATAAAATTGTGAGAGTAATCTCACACACTTGGTGGTGGTTGTGTTTGGCCTGGACTGTTTCATGCATAATTCCCTCTCCTGTGTGTGTGGAGGGGAGGAGGCACAAGAACCTATTTGTAGAAGTGAGTCAGTAAGTAGGTTTAATTTTTAAGTACAAGTACAAACTCATTTTGTCTGCTTAGATGCATTTTGTAATAATTTTGGGGTTATTATTATAGTCTCAGACATCTTTATCTAAAAGGCCTAGCATTATTATAAATGCAATCTTTGAAACATTTACAGCTGTATACATTGCCAGAAAACTGTATGGGGAGTAGCTGTGTATGTACTTAAAACTTTCTAGGATTAGCCCCAGGACCAGCAAGATACTTAATTAAATACTAAAATTAACAGGCAGAAGGAGAGTTGAAAATAAAAATACGTAGACATACTCTGAAAATAATTTTTTAAACTGGAATATTTTGTGGTTGTCTTCCCTCTGTAGAATGGGAAGAGCAGGGTGCTCTGTTGTGCTTGTATAGTGTGAAAATAAATAATTAGGTTGAAGGAGGCATTTCATGTGCTGCAGTGCTGGTGTTCACATGGGTATCATTAATGGAGAGAAGCTGTGCTGAGGCAGGAGCTCGCTTAAAAAAGTTTCTTGGAGTGTGACTTTGATGACCCTGTGTTAGAGATGATCTCTTTGCCTCCTTCATAGTATTGTATGAGACATCTCCTTCTGTATTGCTTTAATGATTCCAGAAAGGAATTTTTAAATAGAAAATCAGCTTACTTCTTCACAAAGGCTTTTAGCTCCTTCAGGGTATATAGGACCAGTAGGTGCAAGGTCTTAGAGATCCTCAGTTGAAACTAATTTATGTAGTAAGTCTTCCCTCCTGAAAATTTGCATTTGTATTAGTTTTGAGTTGAACAAAGAGTGCAAGTCTATTAATATTATTAGTATAAGGCTTTAATTGTGCCCTCTTTCCCCCAATTCTTAAGTCTTAGCAAAGCTGTGTTTCCTTTTCAGGCGGTTATGACCTTCTTCTTTTGCAAATTAGTTTGTTTTTTATGATAACTTTAAGGTAAAAGTGAAACTTAAGTTTTTAATATTTTATAAATTGCTGTTGAAAGGGTTCATTATTTAATTGGCACAAGGGGATATAGAAAGCAATGTCTCAAATGAACTAATGTCTGAGAACTGGGTAGTTGTTAAAGTAGGTTTGCAAAATTGCAGTGAAGCGTGGTTGCCCAGACAGAAGAGCTGTCTGCCTTCTGCTGGGTGTTGAAAATACAGTTATTAGGGCATGAGCATATTTCACTTGTCCATCAGAACAGAAATGTTTGAACACAGTAACAGGAATGAAGTTTCAAAGGATTTTTAACAGTAGGTTACAAATACCAGTCTTAATTTTGTCACGCTAAACCAGACTCTCTCCACCTGGTTGTTATTTTATTTAAACTTTTACTGGAAAAAGACAGCTCTTACTTATTTTTACATTGTCATCACAAGTCAGCTTTTTGGTTTGTGACTATGCACTTTACTTAGCTCCTTGAATAACTTTTTTGGAATATTATGGGTAGCACTAACAGAAGGTTTTCTGCAGCCTGTTTGTAAGGGAGATAGGACACATACCTTCCTCCCCATATCTGTGCCTCGTTAAGAGGGGATAATGTCCAAATTAAATTGCAGTTCCCTTAAATCCACGCCTACAGCACTGTGTCTGCCTCACCTCATTTTTCTTCTTAGAGTGGTTTCACAGTTTGTGTTGAGATTTGCACACAAAACATCTGCATCTTCTTCGTGGTGAATCAAAGGGTTAATTTGTCTTTTACGGAGATTTTTCCATTCTGGTTTTAAGTAATTACCAACCTGTGCAGTCGTTATCTGCAGGCGTAGGAGTCTGTTTGTACCA
>VZTB01002285.1:134053-145359 GCA_013397245.1 Thryothorus ludovicianus
ATTCAAGTCTCACTAAAACACATTTCAGCCTTTTTTTAACAAGATGCTGAAAAGTGCTATCCCATGGAAGAGTAGGGGACACATTCCAGCATTACTTGCAGTCACCTGTTTGCTTTTTAATGTTGCTGTTGAATTTGTATTTAACTCAGGATTAAAGTATAAGCTGACGTATTTGAATAAGGATATCTTTAAGCCATGAGTTCTTAAAATTTTAAAAAAAATGGCTGCACAGTTGGTTAATAGAAGTTGTAAAACACAAAGGATGCTGAGTAATGAAGACATTGTACTACTGTTGATTAGTGTCACAAAGGAGGTTCATAAAGAGCCACTGGAGTCCCACTGCATTTGTGGCAGTGGTGGAAGGGGATGGGTCCTTGTTCCTGGGAAGAGCTGCAGGGGTGGTGATGGGCAGGGAGCTTCCCTTGGGAGCCTGCCTTACAGCTCACAGGAGCAGGCAGTGCCCCCTGCAAGTGCTGGTCTTGAGGAGAAGGGGTTAAACACACAGACCTGCCCTTCACCCAGACAGGGCTGAAGCATTAGGATGTGTTCCCTATGTGCCGGACAGCACTCAAACAGGAAAAGGTATTCCCCATCCTCAATGGATGCACTGTTTTACCAGGGAGCAAGGCTTTTAAATGCCAGCAAGAACTTGTCAGTGACTACCATTTGCTCACAAGTGTGTATCTCAGGTCACCTCTGCAGCTTTAAATGGGGTTTATGTTTATTATTTCCAAAAGGCAGGGTTTTTTTATGATTTTCAGAGTGGGTCTTTCTCACTAAATAAGTGATTGATAATGACTGGATTTTGATCAGATTTTACCAAGTGATTCTAAAAATAATTTTTAATGGTCTTCATTGTAAATTTAAAAAAAAAAATCAAAAACTCTCCTCTTTAAATGTGACTGTTAAAAATGAGATAAAATACAAGCCAGGTTTGTTTTCCCGGTTAATAAAACCTGCTGTTAATGGGACAGTGAGCAAATGTTACATTCACATGTTGGTATCTATCAGATCAAATCAAAATCTACTGTTTGGCACAAGAGGTAAAAAAACCCCACATTGTAATAAAACTGTCACAAGATCAGTGTCTCCTGCTTTGTAAATAAACATCTCTGCTCTGCCTCAGTATTTCTGTAACATCCGGAGACTATTACCCTGTGCTGGTGCTCTGGTTCATTGATAGTTTCACTTAAACAGTTAAACAATAAGTTGAAATGGAAAATGTTCTGCCCATATTCCTTCATTCCTTTGTGGATTTTTTCCCACCCCTCAAATGTTTCTTTTTGAAATTTTTTGTTGGATTTTTCATTCAGTCGCCTTAGTGATTGCATCTTATTTTTTATTACGCAGGAAAATATCGAACTGCTCACAAACCTCATTCAAAGCCAAAAGTATCAAATGTTTTTGAGGTAGATTTTCCAGCAAATGGAAGTGATACAAAACCAATGGGCCGTTTTCAGTCAGAGGAGGAACTGTGGGCCCGCTTAGAAGAGCTCGAGAGACAAGAAGAGATCCTTGGTGAACTTGACAGGTACAGTGCTGCTGTGGCACAGGCAGGAGTTCAGAGAGCTGTGAGTGTGAGGCTGTCGGTACACAGAGGGTCTCACCAGCAGGACAAGTAGCTGACCACACAGATGGAATTAAAATTAAAATAGGTGGAAGAAGGGTGGGACATGAACAAAGCATGCACTGCAACACCACAGCTCCTAAAATCTGCCTCTGTGCAACCACATTCTGGTATTTTTTCTTTAAGATGAGGAGGGGGCAGTGAAATTAATTTCCCACAGGCTATGAAAATCCATAGTTTTCCATGTGGGAGTTATACATTTAATGCTGAATGACATCCTTGGATCTATTTTGATCCTCAAGCAATACATGGGTTGTTAGCCATGATGTCACAGTTTAGGTATATCCAGTTGGTGTGGGAAGGGCACAGTCATTGTTAGAGAGCACAAAGAAGTTCCACAGTCTGTCTAAAAGTACAACACCTGGGTAAAGAGAGTTACGTACAGGCGAGTTCATTATTTTGTATGTTTGTGTCTCGAGAGCATGAATTGCCTCTGTTCATGCAGATATTTTTCATTCCCTAGGATGCCTGATACAGTTGAGACAAATGGAGAAGATGCAACCTCTTCTGAGGAGGAGAAGGAGGATAAGGAGACAGATGTGAATGGGATGTGTAGGGCAGAGGACTGTATTACTCAGGACAACTTCTATAAAGAACTTACAAATTCAGACTTGTTTGTGGGCCAAGTTAATGGCTCGACTTACTATCCCAGTGATGATGAAGATGACAGAGATGTTGGAGATAATTCTGTTCCAACTATTTTTTTCTCTCACACTGTGGAACCTAAAAGGGTTTGTACTTTATTTAATTTTTATCTTTTACTCAAGAGATTACATAAAATATATATGCCATATCTAAACCTGAAAATCTTCGATCTGTAGATGTAGTAGAATGCTAGCTGAGGTGACATTTGGGTTTTTTTCAAATTATTAAAAAGCCACTGTTTAGATTCTGCAATCCTAAATATGGTATTTAAAAAGTGGTCTTCAAATGTCTACCTTGCTGTTCTGGTTGTTGTAAAAGGCAGTGTCCTGTCTACATGTTTTTTGAATGACTTCTTACTTGCCTTGAAGCTGACCTTTGAACAGCTCAGCTGTTGAGCAGAGCTTGAATAAGCAGATAGTCATATTTTATATGCAGAATATCTGCACATTAGAGCAAAGAAATGCCCCAGCCTAGTGCAAATGGTAGAGAATAAACAGTGCACACTATGAATGTTGCTATTCATACATTTGTTTAACTTACCTGTGCTTTCTAGTCCCCAGCTGCTGGGGCAAGACAATGTTGGGAATCAGTTGATCTGCAGCCTGGTGATTGTTGATTTTATGGTCTAGACCATCATTTGTGTTCAATTTTCAGGTAAGAATAAACACAGGAAAAAATACTACTTTGAAATTCAGTGAAAAGAAAGAAGAGGCCAAGCGTAAAAGGAAGAACAGCAGTGGCAATGGCCACACAACTCCAGAGCTGCCCAACATCAAAACCCCAGCAGACATTTACAGGTGGGTAATTCACAGTGGAGCTTTCCCCTGAGCAGACCTTCTCCTTTCATTTCTGTCCACCTAGAGTGTGAAACCCTGCCTACAGTTTCCTGAAAGAAACAGCTGGAACTGAATTTACTACTTAAAAATAAAAGTTTGTGCCTTCTGCATGGTTGCTGTTCTTTAATATCCATAAAATATTTCTGAGCTTAACGCTTCCTTTTCCAAATGGCAATTCTTCATTTACCTGCTTTTTCAGAGCTTCTGAAATGGAGGTAAATTTTGCCAGTACATACCATCCTCAGAAAAAAATGCAGCAGTTATGTGTGCTGGTTAATTCCCTGCCATTTTTTCTGTGTTTGTTTTCAAACAGAACTGACCAGATCTACCACTTGTAATACTCCTGCTTTCCTGTTTGTTAATTTGCTGGGCTCTGTCTCTTCCTTTCTGTGTCTGCAAAACATACTCAGCTCTTTGCTTGCACAGTTTCTCTTGCAGTCCCTCTCCCTGGCCTCAGTCTGTCACTTCCTGTATTCTCCATAAAAGGCACTGCTCACCTGTAGGACACCCACGCACAGAAAGCTCAAGAAACAGTGCTGGGCTTAGGGGACTGTACAAAACACTAAGGTGACAGGATAGTTAAAACAAGTATTTAGGTCTGTAAAGACAAACACAGACACCTATTGGATTGGTTAAGTGGTTGTGAAAATCCCACTGTATGTCTGTGTGTTTGGGTACCTAAAAATGTTAAACATGTCACAGAGTGTGAAAAGTGAAACCAAGTCCTGTAATTGCAGCTGCTGGGGCTGAGGATGAGCAAAAGATTCCTTTGTGCTCCTCTCCCTGAGCTCTGCAACTCCATCTTCTGTAGTGATGCATTTCCATAAGTGCCTGATGAATAAAGCTGTTAAAAACAAGTAACACCCTTAAAACTCATCCAGTCATTGAGCTCCTCCTTTATGAATTTGATAAAATTGGCATTGTCTTCTCATTCTCCTCCACCCACCCTTGACTTTCTCAAGTCATGGAGAGGGAGCACAAGAGCCATCTTTGTCAGTTCACAGTCTCTTAGTACTTGAAAAGTGTCTTCCTGTTGATCTGATCTTAAAAGCTAATTTTTTAAATTTTGTTTCTAATTGAAAGCAGATTATGACACTTGTCAGGAAAAAGCTCCATCCTTTCCATGTGCAGTGAATGTTTCAAGTATTTGTTTTTTGTATTCTGCATTTGACGGGGGCTTAACTCTAGAAAACATTCCCAGATTGTGATCTGATTATTGTTACAGAAACAAGCCTGGTCATCATTTAGTTTACCTTTTTTCTAACTTTTTCTAACTCACACCTTTCTGTTTTTTAACATTTTTCAAAGAGCTATGCATTTTCTGCTGAAAATAAGTAGCAACTTAATGCTTGAATAAAGGGCATAACAGCATTCACTCTGCAGAACTGATTCTTGTACATTGGTAAATAAAGTGTCTCTGAAGGTACAGTATTGTGATTCTGCAGTGAAAAAGTTGGGAAAGCACATCATAATTAATTTGTACAAAAGACAAAGCAAGATCACTGTAAATTTGTCATCTGATCCTGAAATGGTTTATTAAAGCTAACATTTTCCTTTATAGAGTCTTTGTTGATGTTGTGAATGGAGAATATGTCCCTCGTAAATCAATTTTGAAGTCTCGAAGCAGAGAGAACAGTGTTTGTAGCGATACCAGTGAGAACAGTGCTGCTGAGTTTGATGACAGACGAGGAGTTCAGAGGAGTATTAGCTGTGATGAAGCCACTCAGAGTGACAACAGCGAAGGCATCCTGGAGGAAGAGGAGGGGGAGGGGCAGCAGCAGCTACCGAAAAAGCCTCTTCCCTCTTCAGGGACAACTGAGGTACAGTTTTTAATTCATTATTGATTGTTGGCAGGGATAAAAATGAGAAATCTAATGACTGTAGCTGCCTATACCATCAGTGTGATTTCTTTAAAATAATGTTCTACCTAGTTTGCTTCAGAAGGACATACCAGGTGACAGGCCTCTGTCACACACATCCTAGGGGTGGAGGGGAGGAGCTCTCAAGACTTGAAGCTCTTCTCTAAAGATCCAACAAAGTGGTCACTCACTGAAGTTACTGAAACCTGTGTGCTGGGTCATCCTGACCGCTTCACTGCAGGACAGAGAGCAGGATTTTAGACAAAAAGAGAGAAATCTGTACTTTGTAAATGATGAAAGAGAAGAGGTGATTCTCTGACCTGTGTTGCACTACTAGACAGCTAATTTCCAAGGAGTGTTTCAAGTTAAAAACACGTAGATATCAGCTGAATTACTATTTTGATGTGCCAATAGCAGAAAATTGCCTGGTGGAAGGAAGCATTGGACCCCTACTCACCCTATTCCAGACAAGGCCATTAGTGATCCCAAACAAATTTGTTTACATGTGTTTGGAAAGTTCAGGGCTTCATCAGAAAAGAAACACTGTACGACATAGGGGAAAATGTACAGTTGCTTAGTGACTGGGTGAATACAAGAATTAAATGTAGAGATTCGTGGCATTGTGTATTCATTTCTATTTTGTAAGAACTTAACACTAATTTTTTCAAACTAGATAAAACTTGAGTCTTCAGTACTTCCCAGTGCAATGGACAAGTTCAATGAACACGCTATTTTAACAAAAATTATTTTTGGCAAGAAATGAATTCCTCATAAAAGCTATTGTTTATCACCATTTTTCATGCAAACAGCTACAGATGAATCCAGGCAGGATGTGAAGATTCATGATGGAAAATTTATCTGTGGAGTTAGCACTCCACATTGTATACTTTCTGCAATATATTTGCTATATTTTTATAAAACAAGTACACTTTAGATGTTACCCATCTGTCTATTACCTGAATCTGGCATGATTACTCTCTACAATGTAATGTATTTTCTAAGCACCTGAAGGAGATGGAGCAAAACACTCCAGTCAGATGTGCTTCCCTAAATGCTGTTGTTTTGCTTTTGGTTGTTTTTGTGGGTGTTTGAAATCCATTATTTCTCCATTACCATTTGCAACACACTAACTTTTTTTTAATTTCTAATTTTGCCACCATCACTTAGTTTGTGCTTTGCTTACCTGTTTCAGAAAATGAGCTTCTTGTTAGATTAACAGAGTTGTACAGGCACAGCTTTAGGCACACTTGGGCTATTGGAGCAGAAAACAAAAAAACACTGCTTTTTTTGCAGGTCCTGCAAGAAGAGAATGGCCTGTTTGTTTTGCTTTGTTTTTCTTGGTAACTGAGTTATGAAAAAGCAGAACTAAGCATAGTGACTAAGTCTGGTGTACATTCCTTTGTGCCCAGCATGAGCATCAGACCTTGGATGTGAACTGCTTCTCCTTGTCCTTGGGCATTCTGAATTCCCTGTTTTCAATACATAGTGGAGTGATTTGTTCTTAAATATGTTTGTGAAAAGTAGTTCTGAGCTGCTTGTTTTCCAAGAATCATGGTCATTTCTTTGCTAAGTTGAAAAGGATTGTCACATAATTGGCTGCATATAAATGACGGTTTTTAAACATTAAGTGTTTTTATTAGGCCTTTTATAGAGAGAAATAGTTGGAAACAAGTTTGCTGTTGTCTTAAATATAAATTGCTTTCACCATTTTTTGATCATATTTGGTAGGGAGAAAAGAAGAAACAAAATATGTGCTTGCCAGTTTGTATGCAGTGTTTCAGCTTGATGCAATTAGAAGATATTAAGTCATAAAATGACGTATGAGGGAAGTGCTGACATCAACTTTGCAAAGACTCTCCACTTTTTATCCAAAATGAAACTGTATTACATCAGCTGTTTTATTTCTTGAGTGTATGTCAGTGAGGAAGCAAATTTTTACATCATTTATGCAGTAGGAATGAGATTAAGTAGTACTTTTAAGATACTGTCTTTCGTTCAGTCATCTTGGAACAAGCTATATTTTGAGGTTAATTACAATGTGGTTACTTATGCAGGCAACAATCATTGATTTAAGGATATTTCTTTACTTTTGATTAGAAGAAATAACAATTCTAATCAGGCTAATATAGGGTAATGACCTTATGGGCATAGCTTCACATTTGCATTTTATTAGCTCATTCTGAGTATTCTCTTCTGTTGTAGGCATTTTCTGGAACTGTCATAGAAAAGGAGCCTTTGTCTCCCTCCTTCATACCACACCCAGTGCTCGCTCACCCAGTGCTGCCGACCATTCTGGAGCGCAAATCAGAGGAGCTTCTGTCTGACACCCCAGAGGAACCTGCCAAGAGGATTTCCAAATTCAGAGCTGCCAGGATGCAGCAGACTCAGTAGGTGCTGCCGAGCCCAAGCACGAGCACTCTTGCCTGGTTTCACCTCTCTGGAGAGCATATAAAGCCTTTTCCCTAGCACCCACCCAGTTACCAGGGTGTCCTGTGGTAATTTGGCACCGGTTATCTCCTCCACGTTTACTGGCAGCATTAGGAAAACAAACAGTTCAGTGTTTGAACACTTGAGTATTCATCTTATTTTGTCGGTTTCCCTGTGTGCTGTCAGCACCTTTGTATATGTTTGCCTTATGATAGCAGCACTTGGGTTCTTTTTCAAAAACTGTTCCTTACGTACATTGTTTTTGTGTTTAAACCTAAATACAGGCAGTTTTGTGCCAGCTGTGATGTTCTACATACCATATGGACCATTTTAAGGAAACTTTTCACATTTCAAATAGATTCACCAATTATATTACATTACTTGCTTTAGCATTTTAAGACACACTTGTATTCACATTGCTGTAGGTTTTGCAACTAGGTGTCTGCTAAAAGTTTTTTTTCCTTCTTTCAAACCTCTCTGATATCTCACTGTACAGGTCTATAAAATGCCAGGTTCATGTACATTGCAGGGAAGTTTCTTTGATGGAAAAGGGTATTTTGTAAAATTAAATTTTCAGTAAAAAAGCTGTGAAACTCGTGTGGTTTTTGTTGCTTTACTACTAATTTGGAAGCACCACAGAGAGGTTTTTATTTTGAACTCACATTTCTAGCTTGAAGTGTTTACTACCACATGGACATAAAAGCAGTCCATTCTCTTCTGCCATTGTGTTTTAACCTCCTGCTAATGAATGTCCATGGAAATTGAATGCTCTTAAGGAGAGAAGCATAAACTCAGACTCTTGATTACAAAATCTCCTAGTTCTTTTGTATACTCAGAAAACATTGTAATTGTCTTGGGAATGCCCAGAGGGAGTCAGCACTAAGGAAAAATGTCTTAATGCTTCAGCTTTATTTCAAAATGCAACAGCACTGTAGCACTCTGGGAACAGTTTGGTGTATCCTTCTCGTGACTGAGAACAGTCCTGGCTTCAGGATTCCCTGCCCAGCAGCTCCTTCCAATCTTCTTGCCATCCCCTTGTTTTGCTGACACAGCTTTGTTGTTTGGGGCCACCCCTTGAGTGACAGTAGGTGACATTGATGGACTTTAAAAACAAACTACTGGGTTTGGTTTAATTTTTTTTTTCATTAAAAAAATCTCATTTCATTTTTCAAAAACCCACTGGGTTTTTGAACCTAGGGAGTTTCCTAATCTTTCAGCATGTCTGTATCAGCACAATTTAGAGGAGTTGTATGCTGAGCAAGGACAAGGGAAAACGATGGCAGAGGACATGGGGAGCTGGAGTACCTTAAACTGATGGTGCTCTCCAGTTGACACCATCAAGCCACAGCCTAAAAAGTGAGGCAGGAGGATTTTGGAGGTGCAAGAAGGGACTGTGACTTTGTAAATGGGCAGCCTGAGGGCCATCAGCATCTGATTTTCCAAATCTTGGCAAGCAGGGCATCAGATAATGCAGTTTGCTCACCTTCCCGTAAAATAACTGTGCCTTACACCTGGATCCTTTGCTCTCAGATCACAGCAGATGAGCTCATGGTGTGGCTTTGGAACAGAATCACCAGCTCCCCCTTGTCTCAACACTCCTCTGCCAGTTTGAAAGGAGAGGCACTGGAACTTCTTTTTCTAAGGTGACTTTTACAGTGAGCAGAGGCACTCTGTGGAACTCTGCTGTCCCCTGCTAGGAGTTTGGGAAGCCACAGCGGTTTCATGGGCAGAAAAACACTGGCCAAGTGTGGCAGCAGGAGGGCAGGAGGGGCCAGCAGCCTGGGTTGCTGCTGGGGGAGCAGCCCACCACGACTGGGGGCCACGTTTCCCCCTCGGGACAGAGCAAATGGTGTTTGGCTGCAGGAAGAGCTGCAGGGGAAGTTGTGCCGGCTGCGAGGGGGCAAGCGCCGCTCCCAGCACATCCTGAGAGTCACGTTGAAAGTGTTAATGATTAACTTGATTCATGCTCAAATGCGGATTTTTTTTTTTTTAAAGCATATTGCATTAGTACTAAAATAAGCCATCAATGCCAGTCCACCCTCTATTCACGGCTAAATATTTAAAGGCGGTTATTTATAGCTTCTTTAATGAATTCTTGGCTAAACAAAATGAAATTATGTCCTAGAAAAGTAGAAGCTATTTTGTAACCAGAACAGTGCAACTGTAAAATATAGTTCCATGAATATGTATTTTAAATAACAAGGGGTTGAGATCCAAGACTACCAGACATGGGTAATTAGAGGAAAACTGAAAGAAAGAAAGGGGGAGAGAGAGAAAGAGAGAGAGAAACCCCTTTAAAAAGATTTATTTAGATATCTTCTGAAATACTTCCCACTTCCACTTACTTCAACAAACCAAATGCCCCTTGTCACCATAGATCAGTTTCAAATCAAAAATAATTCTTTGCTTGTTTTCTTTTTTTCTCCCCTCCCCTATTTTCACATCCCTGCTCACTGGAAAAAGTAGGATAAATGCACCTTGGGTTTTAATGAATTATGGCCCCAGTTCAGGGAAGCATCCTTACTTGGGAATGCACTTTGGCATGTGCTTATGTCTCAAAGATTTTGTAAAGAAGAATGGATTTAACCACATGCTTAAAACTAAGCACATGAGTGTTTTCCCTAATAGGGAGCCTGAGTATGTCTGTGCCTTTCTGCAGTATATTTAATTGTCAGAGGGCTTGCAGGCTGGAATGAGCCTTCGTCTTTCCTCTCTTCACTTGGGCTGTAGCAGCAGACTCCCTTGCAGTGCCTAGAGCAAGAGAGATAGCTGTAGGCATTTTATAGAATGTTTACAAACACCAAACAACAACAAAAAAAAATTAATCTATCAAAGCAGATAAAAATCTAAGCAGCAAAAAGCAATCACGTGAAGGCCTGTCTCTGTGAGGACTTAAAATTTGCTTTCTCTGCAACGCTGGAGCAAAGAAGTGCTGCAGGTGACCACCACTGCACGGGTGAAATAAACATGGGATGGAGCAACAGATCCCCACATTGGAGGCATGAAGGGCTCCTGGGGGCAAATTGATCTTCATTGCCGTTTTGCCCCAGTGCTACCGTTTGGGATTTTATTCACTTAATTACTAATAAGGGTATATTTTAATTCTGAAATTCCTTCGGTGACTTCCTGCTGCTGGGAGGCCCGTGCCTGCCGGGGAGCGCCGCTGCGGGCCCTGGACGCGGGGCTGAGGAAGGGCTGTGGGCTTGCCCAGCGCTCCCAAAGGCTTTTTGCCATGTCCCCAGCAGGAATGTGGCCTGGCTGGGGCAGCTGGTCACTGCGGTGGCCCAGGGGTGCACACGCTGTGAGGAGCCCCGTCCCTGCTGGCACAGGTGGGCAGTGCCATCATCGCCCCTCAGCCCCCGCGCTGATTGCAGCAATTGGGCCCTGCAAACGAGAGCCGCTGGGAGAAACTGCCTGCCCTTTAACCTCCGGAATTGCCCTCGGTGTGCGGGGCACCTGCCTGTGCCCGGAGCTGGGGCTGTGTGGGCAGCTCCCTGGCGCTGTGGCTGGAGGAAGGGCAGGAGAATGGAGAGGAGGACACCGTGCGCTCCGTGCCGGGGGACAGTCCCGTCCTGGGAGCCGCTTCTGAGGTACCTGATCCTTCTCCCTGTCCCTCGGGAGGCGGGCTGCACTTCGCGCTTTCCACTGCTCGCTTAGGGCGTCTAAAGCAGCAGATTTTTGGATGTCTCACGAAGGTCTAAACCAGCTGTTTTGGCCGTTCATTTTAACTAAGTGATTTATGCCGCAAGAAACGAGCTGGGATTAAAAGAAATCAGATGTGTGCGTTTGGAATGCAGCGTCTCTGTGTTACAAATAGCTCCTCTCTAACCCACATTAACCCCACGATACGTGAGTTTTGCCAACTCCCGCTGCGTCTTTTAAATCAAGCCCAGCAAATCGTTCCCGGGTGCG
>VZTB01002285.1:145373-210373 GCA_013397245.1 Thryothorus ludovicianus
GCGCGGCCGCGGAGAGCTGCCAGTCAGCCGCTGATTTATTATTCATTTGTGTTATAGGTGGGGTGTGCAGACAGTTACTGTAATAATTACCCGGACTGGAGCGTTTCCTTGGCAACCGGGGTTTTTTTCTCCATTCATGCTGTTGCGGAGAGTACGCCTGTAAAGCATGACATTGCTGTATTCGGGGGTTTGTTGCCCTCCCGCTGCTCCGGGTTTGAGGTTAGTTACAGCATCACAAGGTGCTCTCGAGCATAAAAAGCTCAGGCTGGGATTAAAGCACGCAGGGAACGCTAGCGCCAAGTCTTTCCTTCCGCTGTCTCACTTTTAAGTAACAAGGTTATAAAAATGCAAATGCCATCTTGGGGTTGTTAATAACTAATATTGGGAAGAATTCCTGCAAGTTGTAAAATTTTTTTTTTTTTTTTTGCAAACAAAACCAAGCCCAGGTGAGTCGGCTCCTTGTATTTTACACCGGTCTTGTGGAAATAATGTTTGCAAAAAAGGGACTTGCAGCTTGATCCAGCCTTGCGGTGTTTGGCGTCATAAATCAATGGGAACTGCTCCATGCGGCTAATGATAAGGTGGTATTTGTTGTTTATCCTGCTTTATGGTAATGGTTCGGGAGGAGGAGGGTGCTGTGTCCTTCCTGAAGGAGCAGGAGTAATCTTTGGTGTGGTAACGGAGTAACAGAAACCACATCTATTATCAGAGATCTATAAATGAATCATATTATCCTACATTTTTAGGCTTACTAGAGCGCTCATTTTCAGAAACTTACATCAAGCACTGTGCAAGGATGAAAAGTAGTATTTTTCCATCCCTGCTGCACGAGGCAGAGGGAATTCATGATGCAATCTTGCACCGAGATGGGGAATTTTCACCCGTTAAAATTTCGAAGTAAGATGCTAAAACATGATTACATCTGGAAGGATTGTAATCTGCCAGCAGTGTGCTCCCCTCGGAAGGGTGGGCTGCGGATTAATGGAGCGACCCAGTGCTCTGGGATCCTGGCTTGTCCATGAAGTTATCTCTTGGAAAGGTTAATGATGATATTAAAGTACAACCAAAAAACAGCCCCTGGTACATCCTCCCTCTCTTCCCAGCTGCCCTGTGCTTGCAGCCAACTCAGAAAGATTCCCCAGCCCCTGGCCCAGCTGTCCAGGGTTATACTTGTGGAGATGGATCCCTGTGGGCACTGTGCACTCACTGCTGCCCTGCCTGGGTGACAAATCCCAATTTTCAGGCCACAAAGGGCCATTGGTGGCTGGTGAGGAAAGTCTGCGTTGGCCTCTGCTTGGATTGAAATGGGAGATGAGTGTTCCACAGCACCCAGATCCAAGCATCCTCTGGCAGTGACACCAGGGGTGCCTGGAGCCAGCTGCTGACCCCGGAGGGATTTGGGACCTCTGGGGGCTTGCAGCAGGGGTTGCCCTTTCCCCTGGGCCAGGGCTGAGCGTTGCAGGGTGATGCTGTGGGTCCCACCAGTGCTGCTCTGGGGCTGAGCAGGGTCTGGCACAAGCCCCTCTGCAGCCCCCTGTGAGCCACAGCATCTCTAACACAGGGCACCCCTCCAGATTCCTCCACCAAACCCCCTCCCAGCCACCAATCCCACTCAGCAATGCCCCCTCCGTCCCTGCCAGGGCCGAGGGAGCTCCTGGGGGTGCGGGGAGCGAGCGGGGCTGCGCTGCCAGAGGTGCCTGGGTGAGCTGGCTGCCATACTTGGGTTGTCATCAATGCAAATCATTCACACTAATTCCTTCAGATTTGGATTTAAGTTTTAAAGAAAGCTTCAAGTTACCTCAAAATAGCTTAGTAATTATTTTAATAACTTGTGTGAGCAGGAACAATACCCACAGTGTCAATTCTGGCTCGCAAAATGTTTTTTTCAACTGTTCTGAGGAAAAAACAGCGAACAGTTCAACAGCTTAAATACAAGCGAGTGGATCTCTGGAGATTAATCTGTCTGGTGTTCCTCAGGTAAAGACTTCTGCACAATTTAACAAAGGAAATAATTTTCCTATTTTTATAATGCATGTCTCTCTGTGGTATAAATTACTAAAACCACGCTGCTTATCCTCAGTAATGTTATAGATGCAGATAATTTACTGTGTATCACGTTATCAGTTCATTAAAGAGATGCAATAAAATCATTATTTACTAAGAAACAGCAACCCTTGCAATATCTTGTCAGAGAAATTGGCTGATGCAAGAGGATCATATTTAAGCCTATATTCACAATAGCCCTTTAAACATTTCATCTGCTTCCCACTTGAGTTGCGGGAGGGAGCCGCTCCTCCCGCAGCCCTTCGGCGGCCGCAGCAAAGTTGAGCACAGCCCGTCCTGCCCTGCCAGAGCCCGACCCAGCCCATCACCCCCACCCCCGGGGGCACCCCACCACCCCCAGGCTGGGCCCTGCTGGGCTGCTCCCACCCCTGCCAGAAGGGTGACAAAATATTAAGGGAGGTTTAGGCATTTCCTACCCCATCCCCCTCTTCTCCTCTGCCTAAAGATTACTCTGCATCCTAGACAAAGGAAATATTTAAACTGTTAAATCTGAACAAAGATACAGTCTGCGTATGACTTCTCTGAAGCCCTATAAAAATTCTTTAAAATTGCCTATTCACTCAAATTTACTGAGTGTAGCAAAAATGTCAAAGGCATAAAGTCAGAGAAGATTGAATAAAATAATGCAGAAAGACAGATTAGTCATGCACAGACCCACACAGCCTTTCACAGCACACAATACCACTTTTTATTACCGCTCTATCTTTACAAAGACTATGTTCAATACATAGAGGATGATACATGGTCAGTCATGTAATCTGCCTTTGATTCCAAGACTCATTTATCTGGGCCCTTTTCACAAAGACATTGATGAGAGATTTCAGTGTTTTCAGTGCATTGTTTTATTTATCATATATAATGGCTGGTGGAAAAAAATAGGAATTATGTCAGAGATCCTGCATAAAGGAGTTGTATAAAAGACTCTGTGACAAAGTTTGGTAAGACACATAGTGGCTCAGCTCAGGCGCGCTGGTTTCTCCCCAGCCCTGTCCCCCTCCTCAAGCACTTTGAATATTGACAGCTGTCAAAAGCCCCGAGGAGGGACACTGCACCCCAGCCTGCCTGCTCCCACAACCCACATGGGGCTGTCTCAAAATTACCAATTTTTCTGTGCTTTTAAATTTGAGCAATATTTTAATTGTTATTTTTAGCGATCTGGATTTATTATTTATACATTCACCAAAGAAAAGAGTCAGTCACAGTTTTGTATCTTGCAAATTTAATAAAGAACAGCCCTTAAGATAGAATTTCTCAGCCTGCCAGGATTGACAAAAGCCAGCTAATGCAGAAATGTCAACAGCAAACCTCATCAGCAGCCCCACCATGCCTTGCAATCAAGGGAAAGCTATGGCTTTACATAAACAGTAATATATAGCTATCTAAATATCTGTGTGTGTGTGTGGAGATGGCACCTGAGCTGTGGGAGGAGGAAGGGATGTGATGCCTGGGTTCAGTGCTGCTGGGTCTCTGCTCTGTGCACACTGGGGATTTTCTCAGGGGAAGGGGGTGAGGGCTGATGCTCATCCCATGGGATGGGGAGCCAAATCCAGCGCTTGGAAGCGCTGCAGTAAACCCAGAGTGAGCCCATTAGGGCTGTTCCAGACTCACACCAAGCAAGTGGGGCTGCTTTGCCCTGTTGGATTGGCATTTTGTGGATGTGGGGGATTTCTTTTCTCCTGCATAGGGAGCCATGGGTGGTGGTTGGACCAACCCCTGGCACCCACCCAAAATACAGCCAGGGCTGCCCTGAGTGGGCAGTGCTGCCTGAGGGCAGAAGTGAGGCTTTATTAAATACCAGAGCACTGGCTGGTGTGCGCTTAAATCACCGTCTCACTTTCAAAACATCTTTCAAAAAGTGTCCCTGTAGCTTCTGGCAAAGGGAGGTTTTTCTTGAAGGCAGTCAGACGTGACCAGAGTGTGGGGATAGTGCAGGTGAGCCTCAGCTCGTCAGGAGGGTACCATGCAACAGCACCCTACCTGGTGCTGCAGGGCTGTGACACCCTCAGCAGGGTCTGAAATGAGGGCCTGAATTGGGAATTAGCTGTAATTCCAGCAGTTTCAGACCCTGAGTGAGGTCTCCCAGGGAGCAGGCAGAATGGCTGAATTTGGAAATTATGTAGCGGCACCGTATATCCCGATGTGAGTTCTTCTGTGGGGCTGGCAGAGATAAATCACAGAGGTATCCTTGACAAATATAGTAGCTTCCACTCAGGGCACAGTGTTAACCTGCACTTAAGGCTGAGGCACATGATTTAATAGGGACGGACTTGGCGGCTAAAGAAAAATCTCTTGAAGAGAAAAACGGGATGGCGATGTCAGTGGGGTTGGGGTGACAGTGCCAGCCCCGAGAGATGGATGCCCTGGGCTGGCTGTGGGTGTTCCCTGCGGGCTGGGCTGGGCTGGGAGGGCACGGTGCTGCCCTGGGACCCGGGCTGGGGCTGGAGCTGGTCCTGCCAGCTCGGTCCCTTTAACCGTGGGGAGTGATGGAGAGCCCAGAGCTGCCGCTCGGCGAGGTCCCTGTAATATAGTGCTGTGCAGCTGCAACTTAGATCGTGAGGAAAACAAAATGGGCCGACTGAAATGGAAACTTTTGTTACTTATAATGTTAATGAAACCAGTTTATCAGGCAGCGCAGAGGAAGTGGAATATTTAGTGCCATTTAATGTCTAATCATCAGCATTTCTTTGAATAAATCACATTACATTGTCTAAAACCTGAAAAGACGAAGCTGTAATAATTTTTAATATGTTGTAGTTTCATTAAAGGGACACCCTGTTTGCCATCTAGCCCTGTGTGTCTTTGGGGAGGTTGTACACAATGTGGTGTGTGTTAGGCAGGTTCTGACATGGCTTTGTGACACTGTGACTCTGCTGTGGCGTGGTCACACTGCAGAGTGGGGGTCCCCATTTGCTCACAGACGGGTGCTGCAAACTCGTGGTTGAGAAGTGACCTGAGACTCTTTGGATCTGTACTCTGGCAGCTTTTGAGTACAGCAGAAATACTTCCTCTCTCAAGGCCAAATTGTGTCCTTCCCATTTTCCCCCATAGCATCCCAGCATCATCCCACTGAGAGCTGGGGGGGTTTGCATGTCCTACCTGTGAGCTGAAGTGCTCAAGGTTTTTAATCAACCAGCACAGCCTTGGCTCCTCTCCAGCAGCCAGCCTGGTCCCCTCTGGGCATCCCAGCTGGTCCCAGTGCCCCCAGTCCCCCCATTCCCTGCAGACCAGTGCCAGGCACAAGTACTGGGCAGCCCACAAAGGTCCAGCTCTTGCCCACCAGTGTCTTGCTCATAGTAACTTTTAAGTGAACTGCAATGAACCTATAAGTCATAATAAAATGAAATTATGACAGTTGTCTTCAAATCCATTGATTAATGGAAATATGGGTAGCTGGACACAGACTATATGGTTATAAATGGTGCTGTCAAAATAAAATAATTATTGTATTAATAAGGAAGCTGTTCAGCATTGGCCCTACTCTACCTCTAAAAATATTTCAGCCATTGATGTGTTTTGTGTTTCACGATATATCATGTGTTTTCCCGGCGAGCAGCTCGCTGGTGCACGTTTTAATACAATTACTGTTTTGCAATGTGAGCCCTTCGGATCCTGGTACACGCAGCACAGCTGCAGATGGATTTTTTTATTGACTTAATACTAGTTCTAACTAGATCCCGAAGATTGACTAAGTTGGTGGAGCACACACCACTTTCAAGCAGGAATGGGAAAAAGCTAGCATATCTTATTGTACCTGAAACACTCTATGATATGTACTAAATATTATGACTACTGCGAGCCCTGCAATAATTGATTCACCCACACAGCCATTTAGTCTGTGAGCTGTTCGTTTTACAAATTCTACAATCTTTTAGAAATTCTTTCAGTGAAGAAGATTGCTGCCTGGCCTCAGATTCATTATGGTGATTGAATCCTCTTCAATAGAGAACTGTTTAAAGAGAGCACATCCCTGTGTGTCTCACTCAGAGTGAAGGCACATAGGTTAAAAGCTTGTCTGGGTGGCATAATTCACTGCTGCTGTGCCAAACAATCACATCTTATTGTGACCTTCATAAGATACAAAAAGGCAACAGTATGGAGCTAGTCTTTTTTTTTTTATTTTATTTTTTTTAACCACAGCACAATTTTAGCTACCCAACATCTGAAGCTACCAGAATCCCTAATTAAATAACCAATTAATAATGTAGAATAGAAAGAGCTATTTTTTTTCAGACACAAAATCATAATTAATCAGAGTACAAAAAGCTGCCTGTCTTTATATCAGGAAAATATAGACTAGGTATTTAAATATTCTAGCACACCTGAACCTTGGCCATCCGTCATTGTTATGACTTAAAACATCTCAGACTAAATTAGGTTTTGTTTGTATAGAGCAGTGAAAGTCAGATGGCTTGAATGACAAAATTAGAACATGCTCAAATCACTGAAACAAAACTGCATAAAAGGAAAGATGTGCAGGAGGAGTATTGCTCGTGTTAAGCTGAAATCCTTCTTTGTGGGATTTTTTTTCTCCTCTCCTCAAATTATTGTTTGTAACAATAGGAAGCAGAGAACAGCTCTAGGAACTCTATCAGTGTTCTTTATATACATCCCTTTTGGCACATTTATATATTAAAAGAAATAATATTGTTGTGTATAGCTGAAGCATAACCTCTGTTATTTCTACTTAGTCAAGGAAATGCCATAACAATGGATTTTTTTCAAGGAAGAATATCTTTGAAACACAAGACTATAGTCATTTTGTATAGCTCACAGAGGTCAGGTTTACCAGGAATATATTTACATCTTTTTTACATTCAGAAGTTGAGGCTTTCTCCCTTTGGAAGATTGTGGTACATTTTGGTAAAATTAAGCAAGCAGATTTTAATAAATATTCCAAGGGGTTTAATTTTGCACAGTTCATACCTTAACCTCGACTATTCTGCATGGGCAACAAAAAAGTTCTGCTCTTTGTTTTGTGCAGACATGGAAAGGCAGAAGGGGAGGCTCCCCAGGCCCAGCAGCCACAGTGCTGGGGCACTGCATTGCTCTGGGGACCTCCAGCACCAAAGTCTCTGCTGGGAAAATGGGCACCACAACACAGAAATTGCTAAATTTGCACCAAATTCTGCAGATCATAATGGAGCAACCCTTTTGGTGACCTGGAGGGAGACCTGCTCAGTCAAGGGCTGCAGTATTTGGTCCCCTGTAATTGTTTCTGAGGTATAATTGATGAGAGGTTATTAATGGCTTCCAAGTTTGATAAGTGTTTAAATTCATGGTTCTTGAATCTGTCTTGTTTTAAGTAGGTTGTAGGCATTTAAACCCTTTTTTTTTAAGGAGGAAATAGTTTTACAAATGTTTGACACAAGTGCCTATGTGACCTTGAATGTGCCTATAGTATCTGTATCTACAGATATCTGTGCACACCTGTGGATTCTGTAGAGTGGAGAGAAATTAGCAGCTTTCCTTGGGCCAGTACTGTATAGAGCAGGAAATTCTGTCTATCTTTTTATTTTTCAACATCTTACCACAAAGGATCTCAGTCCGCATAAAATTTGTTATTATCCTAGTAATAAATAATTTTGGTGACAGTTATGGTATAAAACTTTGTGCGGCATTTTTTTTTATTGATAAAGCAGCTATGAATCAACATACATGAACACAATAAAAATGTACAAAATATATGTATTATAGTTCAGACTCTGTCAATAGGGCATTACATTGATCTGTTCTCTTTGGTGTTATTTGCAGAGCTGCACTAAGCGTTTCACCAGCCATGCAAACTTTGTTAAATTGCCTTAAAAAATAAATCACAGTGTTGGCTTGGCTTTCTGAAACCCAGCTGGGCTTGTGTCCTGTTCTTTGGAGTGTGACTCTGCAGAAGGTTCATGGAAACAGCACAGAGATCATGTCCCAAGGCTATCTTACAGAGATAGATATAGATATAGATGATATAGATGATATAGATATAGATAGATATAACTTGCATATATAATGGAAGTTGGCAGAGAAGGCGATGAAGGCATGAGATACAGGACAACCAGGGATGAATAAGACTCCATCAATGAATGTAATTAGTAATTAATAAAAAAGTAACTATTTTTTGTCCAAGTACATGAAAGGATATGGGGAAGGTGACCCTCACAGGAGTGATTTGAGGCCATGTGGGCAGCAGTGCAGAGCTGGAGCGACAGCAATGAGGCTGCTGAGCTGATCTGCTGGGTGCAAAGCTCAGGATGTGATTTGGAGGAAATGGTAATTTAACCAAAGAATTGCAAAAATGATCTAAAATGCTGCATAACCTTACCAAACGTAGATTATGCTAGAAAAAAAACCTAGCATCTTGCTTTGATAAGATCATTGATTTTCTAGATAAAAGAAATGAAATAGATCTCATCTCTCACAGCAGAGTATTTGATAAAGTTCCATGTGGGAAATTATTAAGACAAGATAAGTACCTGAACAGCAAGACAAGGGAGGGAGATGGGGCTGGTCACGCTGAAAGACAAAGAACAGGTCTGGGCAGAAGTCAACAGATGCCTCTCAGAATTGGCCTCCAACCTGATCTCGGGGACAAGGGAATGTGGTGACAAATCTTGCTCAGCAGGTGAAACTGGGGGCATCACTAATACATAATCATAATCAGCATAGCACATGGGGAGAACAGGGCACTTCCTAGGAAGGAGTTATTCTGTCCCACCTCTTTGGGATGGAGGGGAGGGAGGTCTTGGAACTGGGTTTTTAGTGGTGCAGTGGTGGTGGAGTCCATGGCTATGGCTGGTAGAGATAATGGCAACCTTAAAATTTTGCCTGTGGAAAGCTTTGGAGAATATCTTATCCACTGGCATTCCCTGATGCTCCTCAGCTCTGATTTCCAGTTTTGTTTTCTCTAAAATCTCTATGAATAGACAGTTGCTGTTCTCTTCTCTCAGTGGTGTGCAGAAGTAGCCAATGTCAGCGGTGTGAGGTGCTTGAGATGGGAAGAACTCGAGTGAAATGATGGAGGGAGCCTCATGCCTCTTTCCTGAAGTCTTGACATTTTCTCTACAGTGAAACAAAGAGCTGTCACTCACTCCAGCACAGAGAGAGTAGGAGGAGGAAGCCCAAATGCAGTTAAATAAATAAACAAAAATATATATTCATGTGCATTCCCTAAACATGGGTTCCTTGAGGGACCCCAGTGCACAGACCTCTCCTGGTCTCTGCTGTCCTCTCTGGGAAGGTCCCCCTGGTTTCTCCTGGTTCCTGCAGCTCACGAAGGTGGCACACAGCAAGTGAGGGTGCATTTCCTGGAGGGACATCCATGGGCCCCCTCATCACCTCTTCTCTGCTGCTCTGTCCCATCCCTGGCTGGGGCTGTCCTCTTCCCAGCCCCATGAGGGAGCTGCCCAGGCACTGTGGGTGAGGAAAAGAAATAATTTGGTTTATAAACTAGGGTTGGACAAGGTTGTAACTGAGCCACAAAAACTCTCTGGCCAAACCCCATAGAAACTGGGCAAGTTGCTGAGCAGAAGCAGTGAGAATAGGAGGACATCACATAAATGCCATCTCTCTGCAGTTGTGGTGCCTTGCTCTTATCCTGCAAGTATTTGTGTTAAAAACAGTAAGAACAAGACATCTGAAAATTAGGATTCTATGTCAAACTGTCAATACCCACAAGCATGCAGCCTTTCATTAAAATCTGTTTGACATTTTTGTTATGCACAGAGAGCCAAAAAGATGCCAAAAGGATGTGATATTTGTGATCACATCCTCCTGCTAATACAAGACACTGTGAAGACGATTGTATTAAAACATTCCTTGCAAAAGGATGAGCAGTTAAGGCAAAAAAAGTGAAAAGAGTAACTGAAGTTAAAAAGAGAGTTATGTGCAGTGTGGGAATTCGAGATGTGCTCATGGGTGCAGCAGTGGCAAGTAGCCTTTTTAACTCTTTGTAGCTAATTGAAATGATAAGCAATCTAGTAATTTCAATTTTCCATAGAGGTCTTCCATCCCCAAAATGTGCAAAATTTAATAGATTTTGGAAAAATCATGTAATGGTCATGTCATGTGACCCAGGCAGAAGAGATATTATTTTGTCACAACAATGTGAGTAAATTATCTTACTGGCAACTCGCTTAAAGGTCATGGAGATCATCTGATGCGTGAGATGGAAATTTCTTGTGCCAAAACAATATTGACAGCTTATCAAGCAGGGAGGAAAGTACGATGATATAATAGAATGTAAGGTAAGATAACGCTTGCTACTGATGGTAGAAAATATGACATGGCATTTCAATTTTAAGGTTATAGGCAGAATGATATGGTGTAAATGCTTGGAGGCAGAACGAGGCAACTTGCCTATGGATAGGCTAAACTGCATGCAACATTGCAGCTTAACAGATAAAAATATAATATATATTAGATATTAAATACAATACCTGAAGAAAGGGATATAAACAGTTGTACCAAAGCAGGGAAGGAAAAAGGAATGCACCTGCCTGGATGGATGGATTCCCTTTGAACAGGCTCCTGGCTCTGCTGGGACTCAGAGATTTGTGTGGCTTTGCTCTCTCTTTTCTCTAGCATTTTGACACTGGTAGGTACTTTATGGCTTTTCTTTAAGCTTACTCCCTGACCACACTCATCTTTCTGTTTTATAGCTGTAAGTGAATGACCAGTAATCTATACAATAGTTGTGTGTATATATATATATTTATATTTATTTATATATAATATGTACATACATAAGTAACAGACATTTGTGCCCTGAACTGGCCACTAAAAGTTTTCCACCTTGTTTTCAATGCTGAGTTATAATGACAGCTGAAAAAAAATTGCAAAGGAAAGGGAATATTCCTTGAGGATCTGATCCTTAATCATGTGTTTGAGTGCCTGTCCTTGCTGCATTGGGCCCAGCCTGCTGGGACTGCTGCTCCTCTTGGCTTTGGCACAGAGCAGCACAGTGACACCCAGGCACTGCCTGTGACACCACGGGCACTGGGCACAGCCATCAGGAAATGCACCGTGCTGGAGAGCAGTCTGATAGGGCTGAGAAATCTGTTTCTTGTCTACTGTGACACAATTGCCTGGGAGGCAGCAGCGTGCCTGCTGCCCACAGGTCTTTGCTCAGGGAGTCCTTTTTTAAACAACACACAGCATCAAAAATGCCAAGGAGATAAATCAGAACAGGTCGGGGATCTCTGCATGCATCTGTGTTTCTCTGTGTATTTGTATTTGGGGCAGATTCAGGGTATTTCAGGACCTGACATTTCTCATCCATGAATGGGCAATGCAGTTCCATTGATATATTCACCCACTAGGGCTTTTTTCAGCTGTTTTCACCCAAATGAAAGGTATACATTATTGATTTTCTTTCCTGCTCTCATCAGTGACCGAAATTTAATCTGTCCCCTCCTGCACGAGCCCTTCCCTGTGTCTGTGTGTGGCACTCACATCAGGGTCCTACAAACACCACACTTTTGGCATGAAGGGTTCTATGGGCTCAGCCTCTGCCACCTGCCCGTGGCTGGTCAGTCCTCAACCCTCACTTCCATGGGCTGCATTAGGCTCCAAAAAATGATCTTGGTGCTATGCTGGATGTGCTGGGTGTGCAGTGGAAGGCAGCAGGAGGGGGTGGAGGCAGAGCTGTGTGTCCATGAGCAGTGCTGCTCCCCTCCCAGCCCTGGGTGTCACGGAGAGTAGGAGTCTGGGTGAGCCACATCTGCAAAAGTGATCAAGAAATAGAGCCAGAGCCAGCCTGTCACAATGTTTTGCAGCTGTTTGTACAGTAGATCCTTGGGACTTTGAAGATTCTAATTTCTCAGAGGAAAAAAAGTCACTGGGGAAGTTTCCTACGCAGGTAGTTAGTTGTAAATGAGCTATACAAATATTCACCATTCTTTATGTTGTCTCCAGGGAGAATCAAGACAATCAACAGAATTAACAGGCCTGATACTCTTGCAGTGGCTGTTCAGAAAGGGTTGGTTTAGTTGGCAGAGTTTCACTGTTCTTGAGTTTGGCTGTGGATTTTGAGCTCCAGCATGGCTGGGGATGGGAAAAGGAGCTGCCAGACTTTACAGGGCTCAGATAAAATGCACTTGCTTCTCCGGGGTCAGATGAGATCTGAATAAAAGCTGGCTTTTTGGCTTTGGTATTTTCAGATCCATCTCAAAGCACAGTCAATTTCAAAGTGAAGTGGTTGGTTCCTAGTTCTTTTTCCAGGACTTGCATAGCCCCGTATTCTGTCAAGCACATTTGTGTCCCTGCACAAGGGCTGCAGCCAAATATTGTCAGTGGTGTATTGTGAGGGCCCCCTCTGCTCAAAACCTAATTGAAGCTTTGGACAGGGGTAGCTGCTCTCACAGGTTTCTAGTACTGCATCTTCAAGAGTCAACTTGCTGGGAGCAATGCACTCATTTGTGTAAGGAAAAAGATCCCTTAATGTGCTATTAAATTAAACAATGTCACTGCTATTGCAGTAGAGCTGAGCGAATAATCCATAATGAATAATTTATTCAACAAATTTAGCTGCTTTCTCTGCTCACAGACTATCTGGAGACAGATCACAATTCCCTCCAATTTACTTATTATTTGAAATTACTGATGGATAGCTTTGTAATTAAAAAAACAACTCTGTGTCTTGATCACAAACAACTGTGGGTGTCTGATCTTCGTTAGTCAAGGTATGTGCGCTGGTTGTGATGGGTCAGATAAATCACATGATATTGTTTCTGCCTGCTCATTGGAGAAGCCTACAAGCATGTCTGGCATGAAAAGACAAAAAATTCTGTCTCTGCATGCAATTTTGAAATTTGTCTTGTGCAAACATTTGCCCAGTAAAACTTGATTGCTCAAAAGTGTGCAGAAAGCAAATCCCAGGGGGAAATCAATGTGGTTGCAGTAAATTCATTTAAAAATGTGAATGAATATTTGCAGACTTTTCTTTAAAGCTCCCACCTAGCCCTGCACAACAACATCCATCAAATGCACCAAAAAAACCCATTTCACAGGTTGAAGATTATTTGATTGTTTTTTTATTTTCTCTTTTTCTCCCTCAGAAGAAGACAGAATGAGAAGGATTCTCTGCTCTTGATATTGCAAGAATGTTAGACTGAACTCAATGATCAACTGTGCAGGAGACACCTTAGAAATTATTATCTTGGATGGATGTTTCAAAATCTCCCTGTTCTGATGGCCAGAAGCATTTTTCTGTTGTAAATCTTCCATGTACTTGTGGACAGGTTATTCTCACTTGTTGCTGAGTCTCACTCCACCTGTCCTGTTAACAGCCCTAAGGGAGGGATGGGGCTCTCCAGGCTGCCCAGGAAGCAGAGTTGGTTGCAAATGCTTTTTTTGCAAAACCTATGCCAAAAGCCATCAGTAATTTGTTGCAGTTCTCACCTTCTTTGTAGATTCCTCTTTCTCCATCACTACCTTGCTCAGATGGGAGATCCTCCCTGCCCTTACCTCAGTGCAAAATCAGACATGCAGCCTTCTTCCTCCTTCTTCTCCTCTTCCTTTCTGAGTCCTCTGTACCTAGAGGTTAAACTTCTACGCCCTCAACCCTAGGCCAGTAGCCGAAGCTGGTTGATACTGAAGGAACAATGTGTTTTTCCTTTTCTGATTCCCAGTGTTAAAAAAACCAGCTACAGTGGGGAACGTTTTTGCAGAGGTGTGTGTAAATCTCTCAGAACTGAGGGCTAGGGGTTGTATTTGTACATGAAGGAACGGGCTGATTAATTGATCTCCTCTGAGTCCTGTTTCAATGCTTTACCTTTCCCAATGAAGGAGATGCCATTGTTTTTGTGAGTTCAGCTAGGTTAGGTCACAAAGACATATTCCCCATCTTTTGAAGTAATATAAATGTTGGTATCATCTTCAAGTAGAAAAGTTCATGTGGCAGCTTTTGTGTTTCCCCACTAGGAGCCAAACACGAATAACAATAACGTAGCTGTTTCAGGCATTCACACCCTATTAAAGCAGAGAGCAATTCCAGGGAGAAATACCACTCCTTGGTGGGGAGAGTAGTGCTTAGTGGTGACAAACAGCACTTCAAACCGAAATGTGGTGAGCTGGGTCAGGGAATGCTTTCCTTCAGACAGATGCAGCTTTTCATCTGTGTGATGCTTGGAGGGAAGAATGTGCCTGTTCAAAAGGGACCTCTGGAGTGAGTGGTGCTGCCGGCTCTGTGCCAGCAGCTGCCTGGTGGGTACCTGTCCCCGGGGTCCTGGGCACCAGCGCCCTGCTTTCACTTGACCTTCAGCATTCATTTCATTGGCTGGTAAAGAGGGTTTCACTTATTTTGAATGGCAGAAACGTGGGCCTTTGTGGAAATTGCATATCAGCATCCAGAAGACAAGGAGGCAAATGGGATCACATGGAGCTGAGTGGTGTTTACACTCTGTGTTTGTACTGCCTCCGCTGCCTCTGCACGGCCAGAACTTTGCTTGGGGTCAAGCATGTGATCACTGGGATCTCAGTGCAGCATAAGACACCCAAGAAGAATATAGATATAAATGTCCCTCCCTGGCAGTTTTCCTGTTAAAGACAACTCTTTTCCCAGCTGGCTGTTTTGCTCTCTCTTCCCCATGCCTTACACCCAGGTAGGGCTGCTTCTTTCCATGCTTGAAACAGATCCCAAAGCCACAGGAAAAACAAAGAATGGCTCGTGTTTATTTTTGCAGTGTTTTAACTGGGTCGGCAAGGAACGAAGCCTTGTTAAAAGGATTTTACTATGGGTCATCCAGAGTTTGAGGAGATGAGGAAGGAAAGGGGGGCAGATGCTGCTTCCCCACGGGGAGGTTGGTGGCTGGTGCCACGCTGCCCACACAGCTGCAGGGAGCAGTCGGTGCACAAAGCCAGGGGTTGGAGAAGAGCAATAGGAAAAACTCCTTTGGGCAAATGAGGATATGAGCTGAGGATGTTTTAATATTTTTCTCACAGAAAGTAGCATTAGTTAATTTTGCTCTCTATCCTCAATTGCTTACAAAAACAAAGTGAAAGCAGCATAATTCTTTAAAGCCCATGTAGGCTTTCTTAAAATGACCTTTTCACCTGTAATTACAAATAAAAGATTATTGAGCCAAATGGGATATATTAGTAAGAACATCACTGATATAATTTTGATCACAGAATAAAATAGTTGTGAAAATTCATTTAACAACCTTTAAATCACTGGCTCCGGTGTTATTTACTTCTGAAAGCATAACCCATACAGCTTCTCCTCTGTTGTATTCCCACAGCATGTATTTATCTCACCTTCTCCCTTGAAACCTACGTAAAAAATAGATTTTTGCATTGGCAATGCTCTTTTCATCTTCCTCTCCTGAGCCCACTCTCTGCATGCAAGGCTTTGAGCTCTGCCTCTGTGGCACGGTCACGGCGCTGAGATGGGGACAGCCTGCTGGGAAGCCAGGAAAGCCAGTCAAAGTTAGAATTATGTTCACATCAGAAGTGTGAAAGATACCTGGCCCGGTCTGTGTTTCAGGGCTCTGACAGAACGGCTGAGCTCCAGTGCACAGGGTGCACTTTAGCTCTGAGCTGTCTCTGATAGAGCTCTTAAATGTGCCTGGAGTTTGAGAGAGTCCTGCAAGGCAGGAGAGCTCCACGGGAGGTGGCCAAGACCCTCTTTAGCTCCACCAGGCCACAGATGAGCTTTGAGTCTGCTGATGCTCTTAAATCAGTAGATTTTAGGAAACAACAGTACGGTCCATTAACAAATATAATCAGCATAGTCTCTGCTGGACCAAGAGCTCAGGATATTCTTGCTGCAATATGGTCACTTTGAACGTGTTATTCCCTTTAAATCAGCACAACATCAGGAGGTACCACAGTGGATCAGCCGTGCAGGAGGTGGACATCTGCCAGACACAACCATTATCAATCATCACCCAAGTATTTACATCAATCATTGAACAAACATTTATGTCTGGAGCCTTTCTTCTGGCCACAATATACATTTAGACAGAAATACAAACACAATGGGGAGAGAATCCTGATGCCTTCCTTTGCCCTGCTTGTAGAAAATTCACTTCTCTCTTCTCCCCTGGGCTGACCTCCAATTTGTTTTCTATTTGAAAGGCTAAGGCCATATGGCAGATATGTTCAGCCCTCAAAGTCTTTTGATCTTTAGAACAGTTGCAGTCTAAATTTCAGTAATGAAAACACTTCTCTTTTCTTCTTTTTTATTTTTTTTTCCTTTTTCCTTTTTGGATACTTATAAATGAGATATTATATTTCCATACATTTTATTTCTGGCCACATCTATGAATCTAATATTGACCTGGAGTTATCTGTGATAGAGAAGTTATTAATTTTGACAGATATAAGGGAGAAGCTAATATCCTCCTTTTACAAACACCTAATATTAATCTCTAGTGATGTAAACGAGAACTCCAGAATGGCTTGGGGTGGTGCTGGAAATGATATAAGATTGAAATTTGATAATGAAAAAGGGAAAGATTCATTTTAGAAAATTGATAAAATAGATAAAAAATTGTATTTCCTATGAAAAAAGTGTAGGAAGCACAACTCAGATTTAGCATCCATTATTCTTCTACAGGTGGTATATATACAGTGGATATGTTAGGGAGCAGGTTTTGCTCTCATTTAAATATCCATAATTCCATTGACCCAGGATAGTTTCTGTCTCATTGTTTCTACTCAAATAACAAATAGGAAGTCTGGAACTGGTTTTATGGCTCAGGAAGGCACCCAGCCTGGTGTGACAGAATAGGGATGGCTGCTAATGCCACATCAGCAGCTCTGCAGTGGCAGTCACCTCCAACAGCTGGAGATTTCACTCCATGACCCTCAGGATCCATTGCAGCCGTGCCCCAAATCCTGGCACTCCTTGGAGACATTTTCTTCCCTAGCTTGCCTTCTCTGTGTTATTGTGTTCCAGTCAAACGGCTTTGTGAACAGACAGAGAGAATTCCTTGATGCACTGAGAGGAAACCCTTCTGCAGCTCTGACTATCCGGAGATCGGCCCTTGGATTCTCCCTCTGGAGAAGTTTTTGGCCTTTGCTTGGGATAAAATTCCAGTATTTTATGATACATGGAATACTTTGTTTTTTTCTCCCCAGCAATTTACTGGGTTTTCCTGGGGAAATTGCCAAGTCTGGAGATTCTGGAAGTGTTTGGAAGGCTTTTACTTTACGGCAGAGAGACAGTTTGATGGCCTGGTTCAAAAGGAGCTCAGATTCACACAGCTGCACTGTTTATTTTGGTTGCATTTTTTTGTTACGCCAGAAGCAAAGGCAGGCAGTACTGTTAATCTCATTCAGACATTTTGCTGTCCTCTTCTTTTTAAACCTCAACAGCATTTGTACCCTGTTCCTGTCCAAGATCCCACTGTGCAACTTATCAAAGCCCACCCTTTTCTGGGAGTCGTGAGCAGCTTTTGTGGCCATCCTGCTATGAAGGGCGTGCAGAATTTGGTCACCTGTTTTACTCACTAAAGGGATGCTGCATTCGTGTGTCCCAGTTAATCCATCACAGTGCTGAGGTGCCTGTGATGAAGGGAAATAGGGCAGGTATGATTAATAAAGAGTTTAATGTGGGGATGGGGAGAGCCCTCTTTAGTTTCACAGGTCTCTGCTGTCGTGCTGCTGCACTGCATTTGCTGTATGTATTTATTGCCAAGCTTATCTCAGAGTTATGTATTTGATAACAAGACTGTCGTGAACATTACTAAAGGCACCTGTCTGTGCCTCAGAGCAAAGTGGGAAGTTATCTCAACCAGGATGGCTGACAGAATGCAGAGGATGGCACGAAGCCTCCCTTCTTGGAGAGCAGAGGTTGAGCTGCTGCCACCGGGAGATGCTGGAGCAGCACATACAGTAAAGAGAGGCCCAGCCTGAGGCAATCTGTCATTTTAGGGGTATTTTCATGCCTGGAGATGCTGTTTGGGGATGGGAAAGTTCAGGCAGTGTGATGGTGTGGCACAGTCCAACAGCCTTGGGTTTGCAAGGGCAGTGGGGAAAGCATTCCTGGGGGCAGTTTGAACCTTGGGGTAATATATTTCATTAGCTGGGAGGTAGGCTTGTGGTTTTAATGGACTTTTTTGGTCCCTCCTACTGTAGTCTGTTCTGATCTGACCCTCAGCTGGTCCATGCCTGACCATGGCCAGGCTCCCGTGGGCAGTGCTGCAGGCATCACAAAGGTGTGGGAGTTCCATCACTCGGGGTGCTGGAACCCAGCCATGGTCTCACCGAGCACCCCGTGCCACAGTGGGGTCTGACACCTCACCAGGGCTCAGGGCAGGTGGCTCTGAGCATCTCCAAAAGGAATGAGAGAACCTCTACTATTGTTGCAGTGTTGTGGCAGCTCTCAAAGGCAGCAGCTCTAAACAAAGCAGTGCAGATATGCAGGATATGCAGTATCATACACTGCAAAGATGGAATGAGTTTCCAACCAGCCTCAGGCCACCCGTGGTACTGGGCTAAGAACTAAACCCACAGTGACTTAAAAACCAAAGGCCTTCAGGCAACACTGGTCCTGTCCATCAGTCTTGCTTCCCTCCTGCAAAAAACCATGATAAAAAATTATCAGGTATCAGTGCCTGAATCTTAAGTGTCTTCTGTAATACTTAATATAAAAACAAATATGTTCTCCTTCAGAAAATGAAGCAGGTCCCAATTAATTATGTATAGCTCTCCTGCTTCCACGCAAAGAATAGCAACATTCAAATAAGTGCTTTGGTCTTCCTATCACCTGTTAGATTACAGGCATCTCCCAGCTCTCTAATGATCATCTGAGTTTTGGGACTGGTTGTTTCTTTTTACTCTGCATCATGTTCTTTCTCTTTCTTAGCATTTTTGATAAAAATAATATAGTAGAGAAGAGACAGATGTCCCTTTGGTGATTTAGTGCATTCTTTGCTGCCCTAAAATGTCTGAAAGAATTGGCTTACATATCGAGAGCTCTCTCTGTTCTGATTTCACGTATGCTCAAGGCAGAGAGAACACAGAGGAATGTATGCCACAGATGTGGGCCAGCCCTTTGGATCTGATTGCTGGCAAAACAGTGAAGAAACCCAACAAATGGGTGGGATCTCTGTAATGACTCTACTACTTAGGAGGGCACAGCAGCCCAAGACCTGCCTGAAATCCCCTCCTGTATGTCAAGTGCTTTTTCTTGCGTTGTATTTTTTCAGGAATGTGTCTCTTGCTCCTGTCTTTGGGAATGTTTGTCCTGTGGAAGGCTAAGCTAGGTTGGAGGCTCATGGATAAAATTTTGTGTTTTGGTGGCCTTTGTGGGCTCTACCTGCTTTATTGTCAGAAGGAAGACTAAGAAGTCTCCAACGTATAGTGTCATCAGCATTGTGATCTGAGAAACAACACCTACAGAATCTATTATTCATTAAGTGTAACCAATATATAATTTAAAACAGTGGGTTTTGTCAAATAATGTTAGGTCAGCATAATTTTCTGCCTATTACTAATATCTATAACATCTTTGCCTTAGTCAGCTCTATTTAAATATGCAATCATTTACAGCTTTTGACTATATGTGTGCGCACTCCCAATTTCCAATATTCAACTACTACAAATTTTATGCTGACATCAATAGCAAACTATTAAAGACAGTATTTCATTATTGGTTTTTCATCCCAAAAGTTATTTACAATTATATACTAAGCACTAATATTAAAGGAAACCATTTAAATGAGGTGCTATCTGCTTTAACAATATGTCTGTCACAGAATGAGATTGTGTTTAAAGATTTTATCAAGAAATGGTTGTTTGCTGAGGTTATGTTTTGTCCATGAAATATGCATTTCATATCTCTTTCATTTCATTAACATAATTTAATTTGTGCTTTGCATTTTGTGCATAATACATATTTGATTTACAAAACAAATATTTCCATTAGAAAATGAATTTCATGCAGGCAAAAAAGCAGAACCAAATGATGTATTGAAGGAAAATAAGAAGAAATGAAATGCATTTTCTCAGTCTATTAAAAAATCTATGGCATTGACAGAAAGTGCACTTAGTGCTACATTTAAAAAATAGCACATATGTCAATGTATTAACAAATAGAATTGGAAATACAAATATTTCCCTATATCAAGCCAAGAATCTCTTTATTTTAATTGAGTTGATTTAAAAGCCCAACTACAATTTAATTTTTATTTCATGATGTGGTACACTGCCTGGTGCCATTACATCCATGTAGAATTGGCAGTCAATATACAAATATATTTTACCTTTTAAAAACTTTCTATTGACACCAGCAATAAATAATTTAATGGGCTGAAAATGTGAAATCATTAATTTGCTGATTGTCTTCGAATATTGGGTAGCTGGGGTAGGGGTACAGATAGGTGAGCAAACTAATGAATAATGTTTGTGAGTCTGTCATGAAAGGACCCCAGTAAAGCAAGCCACAGATGAAATGAAATGCTATTTAAACTTGCCTGGTTTAATCTCCAAGGAATTCCAGCTAAATCCAAGGAACTGAAAAAAAGGATGAGGCCCAAAATGCCCCACTATCAAGAAAATCTATCAGACTTAGGGAGGAGGAGTTAAATGTTTGACTCCCTTCGAGTCTGTGCACTATTCTTTCCATGTGGCCCACCCTGTAAATCTGGAATGTCCCCATGGGAGTGGTGGGCTGAGCACCTGGGACGTTGCAGCTTTGTGCCCCTAAGGGAGCTGGGCACCTCCCTTCAGATGGATCTGCTGCATCCCTCTGAGCACATCACAGAGGCTGGGCAACAAATCCCTCATCCTTCCAGAGCCAGCCAAAAGCTTGAGAAAACATATTATTATGCCCATTCCTTTTACAGAGGTGCAGGTATTGTCTGTATGCACTGGGAAATTCTGGCATGACTTTGGCCCCAGGTCTGCCCTTCAACAACACATGTGAACCATTCTGCCCACAGCTGCAGCCAGGCAGCCCCAGTGATCTTGCTGGTGGAACTGGGAGCAGAAGTGGGCTTGTGAAAGAGGAGGCAGAGATGGACACAGCTGCTCTCAGCCCTGGCTCTGCGGCACCACTGGCATTGCCAGCTGCAGGAATGTGTCTGGGGCAGGACTCAGACAACATGAGAATTAATTTAAATTCACGGGATATTTTAAAGATAATAATAGATGTCGAGTTGCATCTTTTAGTTGTTTTGGAGCTTTGTGCTCTAAGCTTTTTTACACAGGGATTAGCGGCTTGCTTTTAAAAAAAAGGGAGGGGTTGGGAACCAGGATTCTTGCAGTCTCAGGAGTCCAGAAGCTGCAGCTTAAAGAAAAATACCAAATGTTGCAAGGCGGTAAGACTGAAAAATCCTGCATTATTCTGCCATGGGGAATAAGTTTAACACTATGAGAAACTATACACAGCAAAGTAAGGAGGGAAAATGAAGAATAACTCCCCTATTTAAAACTAAGAGATGCATTTGGGGAGGTTAGGCTGTAAATACATTAGCTTAGCTGGAATTTTGCCAGGACTTTGGGACTAATATCCATACTCTTATGAAAAGTGCTTGGGATAATGACTACAGGTATCTGAGGCCTCGGTGCTGTATCCAAGGCTAATTGAATTGAGTAGGCGTGCATACTTGAGAAAACCAAAGGGAGGTTAGGTAGGAAGAGTGAAGAAGGTGAAAAAGAAAGGAAAGAACTGGAGCTGCAACACTCTGATAATTAATGGAGTGAAGGCTCCTGGTCTGTCCTGCCAGATCATGCTGTGTGCTGGCTGAAAGCAAAGTGACAGGGGGAGTGCTCTCACCCTGCTGCTCCCGTGGCCACCAATGCCACAGCTTGCAGCTCGTTCTCATCTTCTACTGAGCCAAGGCAGGGCTCTCTGAATTGTGCTCTTGTTGCAGGAGCCATGCTCTCCAAAGCTTGCATGGCACAGGCTCCCTGCTGCCCTCATGGCACCCCTGGCATCCTGCTCATCCCATGGCCAGGTGTGCTGTAGGAACAAACCTGGCCGTGCCCCATGTGACACTGATGGCTTGTCAGGATGCTCTGGCAGCTGCTGCCTGCTCCCAGCCCAAACAGTAACTCTGCACAGCGTCCCTCAGAGGGCCATCAGAAGAGGAGGGAGCAGTCCCCACTCCTGCCCATGGGCACTGGGCTGTGGGGCAGGAGGAACCTGGGCTCTGCCTCGCCTTCACGTGGTCCCTCCTGGAGATTTGATAGGTCTCCATGCTGCTTTCCCTGAACACAAAGCACACAGTGCCTGGGGAGAAGGCACATTTTCATTCAGATTTGATAGGTCTCCATGCTGCTTTCCCTGAACACAAAGCACACAGTGCCTGGGGAGAAGGCACATTTTCATTCAGATTTGATAGGTCTCCATGCTGCTTTCCCTGAACACAAAGCACACTGTGCCTGGGGAGAAGGCATGTTTTCATTCACTGTGAGTGGAACACCTTGTGTGGCACTGGGATGAGGTTGGCCCCGGGGAGGGCCCTGCAGCCCGGCAGAGCTGTGCTGCTCTGAGCCATCCCATCCAGCAGCAGCTCAGCTCCATGTCCACACTGACTGCTCATGTGCTATGAACCCTCCCAAGTGAACCATGGAGTCATGTCTTCAGCCAAACCCTCAAAGAAACGAATGCTGTGAGCCTGGTGATTAGCTCTAGGATTAATGAGATGCATCACCTACATCCATAAGGTATAATGAGAAAAAGTACCCGGTAACGTTCAAACATCACACCTCCTTTCCTGACAATATCGGCATGTCAGGGTTGGGATAAAGCTGTTTTGAATAAAAAATAAAGTATGTCTAAAATATTAAAAGAAAAAAGCTTAGTGCCTGCACACACAAAAGCAATGATCTAAGGGAAATCACCAGTTGCTGTTCTGTGAGGTATAAAAATAAACCCTTGTCTCCTTTACTTTTACATTCACTGACAAGTGACTATATTAGCATTAAGTGAAAAAGCAGATGAAAAGTAATGTCTTTTATTTAGCTCCTACCTGAAACATATTTAAGTTTCATGCAGGAAGTGAGATTGTGCACAGGGGTTTGAAATCATGTAATAAGACACTGCGTGACATTATCTGTCCACCCAGCAGTCACTCCAGTAAGTAACACTGCCACTAAATCTTGGAAGGGAAGTTAACACAAATAACTTCACACTTCCCCCCTCCCTGTTTTCTCAGCCTTGTCAGTGTGTCTATCTGTATAAAATTTTGTACTCGTTCTCCAAAGAAACCTGTTAGGATACCTGTCCATCAGCTAGTCCAACGTACTTGTCTCATTTTTAATATGCCAAAAATGTTGAGCCATGTATTGTTTCTAAATGAAGCACATGTGTGCTGCAGAGTAGAAACAGAAATGTGCTGATACAGGAAACTCTACTTGTTTGTTAGCAGTGATATTGGAAAAAATCCATCTCTCCTAGCAGGACAATCTCATCATATTAAAAGTTATGGATTTCTTGCTTAAGCATTCTACACTAGCTGCAGAGCTGTATAAACTTGCTTCTGCTTATCAAGCAAGCCAACAATACACAAAAAGAAAATTTAACATCTTCTAACATTTCTGCCTTCATATGGGAGTTCTCCTGAAATGAGTTCTTCAATTATCCTGATGGATCTGTTTAGTGAGTTGGTACTGTTTCCTGCCTTATAAAAGCCAGTGCATTACTATGCAATACTGTGTATGTGCTATTGAAATGAGATCAACATCATTGCTTTACTACATTTTAAGCAGAAGTTAGCACAGATTATAAAAATCATAAAGACTTTTCAGTTAGATATTGTAGCAATGTATTCTGAAACCTACACTGGTTTTCACTGGCAAATAATTAGAGGTGTGTGAAAAGTGGTGTGTTGGTGTCTTCTTTCTTAAATAACTAATGAATTTTAATCAATATTAAGCAAAGATTATCAGAAAACATGTTTTATTTTTCTTCATCTTGGATAAAAAAGGAAAAGGGATTTAGAAAAGACTATAAAACTAATAATATTAATTTCAAAATATTATTGATTTTCAAAATAAAGTTGTAACATTATTCCTATGTGTAGGAGATAATATATATATAGCTCTATATATGAAATTCACTTCAGGAAAAAATCATTGCTACAGCTGAGATTAACTGCATATGACATCCAAGAATATTTCAGAGCATCATTTATGGGATTGACTGTGTTGTACAAGTATGCAAAATATTTATATCTTTAGTTCTCCAAATTATTAAGCTGCTAAGATTTGCCTGTGAACGGAAGTTTTAACAAAACAGTTTGTAGGTGTTCCCTCTGAACCCAATATCCTCAGCTCTGTGTTTGTGCATTTGCATGTGTGTGTGCATGCACAGATTTTTTAGTCCTTACGCTGTAAAAAACTTTGGAATTGTTTGACCCTGTAAACACAAAATTCATGTCTCTCACCCTGGGACAAATACATTCTTTTTAAAAGCAGCATATGGGCAGCCTTGGACTGATGTTAGTTTATTGTCACTGCTTGATAACGTTTAATGGAAAAGATACAAGAGTGCCAAAGAATTTTAATTATTTTTGTGATAAAGTTATATGTTCGGCCTTGAAAAAGTGGAGATAATGCTGGGATTCATTATTATTCCCAGTGTGTTTAAACAGACGACACAGAATGCAAACAAAAGCAGATGAAATTTGAAAAGTATTATCAATATTGCAGATAGCAGATGCCCTTTCCAATCAGAACAAGCATATCTTCTATAGCAACTTTATGGTTGAGTAGTTTATTCATTTCTATTAGAAGGTTGTACGTTTCTAAAATATGTAGATGGTATCTAGAAAACCAACCAACCAGTAGGGTCATTTTGCTTGTTTTCCTAAATTTATTATTTCACTTTTGCAGGCTTGATCTGAGGTGCATTAACATGGGAGCGAAATCTTATTGTGTCAAATCCTATCTTGTATATGACCTTTCATGTGTTTTTTGCTGTGGTTCTGAGAGGGAAATGCTAAGAGGTGTCTATTCTGCAGGGGTTTGTCAGGGTTGTATTTGTGCTGCTGTAATTAAAACTAGACCCATCTTCCTGTAGAATTTTTCCTCCTCTTGGCCTTGATTGAAAATTTTGCTGTTGGATGCAGCACGTAATTCACAGATATTCTTTTAAGAGTGCCTGAGGCACAGACCCTCCAGCCATGAGGTGGCCAGGGCAGTGTGCTGGAGCTGGGGAGCTCTGCCACACCTGGTCTGGTGGCACGACCTGGACCCCAAAGCACCCCAAGCACCCACCCAGCAGCAGAGAGGCTTAAAAAGCATTTCCACAGTCACGCAGTAATATAACCAAACCAGTTATTTCTGTGTGATGTTTCTTGAGGTTTTCATTCTGTATTTTTCATTTTGAAAGAAAACAGCAAACATTTAAAATTATTTTACAGTAATTTACTGAACCCTAAGGCCACAATTCTGCAGTAGGTTACAGCATCACGGGCTTTGATGGTAAAAATCGTGTGCTGATGCATTTCCACTGCAGAGAAATGGTGGAAGTGTAGATCTTCAGAAAATGAATTCTACATAGTTTCCTGCTACCTGCTCACATGCCAATTATACTTTCAAGTTTGCATCTGAAATTCTTATCTGCCTAGTAACATCCTATCCTCTGAACTGTCTGTAGTCCACTTAGTCATATTTAGAGCTGCACATAAGTGGTTCTCTATATGCAAACACACAAAATAAGAATGTTCCACCGATCATTTAAAAAAAAAAATACAAATTCTCCTCCATAAAGGATTTGGAGGATTTTGCTTTGAGACCTTGATTTCAGGCATCAGTGGAAGAACAATAAATCCTTTAAAACGAATAAATAATCAGTGGTTGGGCAGTCGTAAAAGCTAGAACAGAAGGCACCAGAAAAACCTACATTAATTAAACTGACATTTAATTGTAGCTAAATTCAGCCTCTGTGGGTTTTCCCCAGATGAAGGTCCAAAATGGCAGGAGACAGTTGTGCCTTTGAAGGCTATGAAGAGAGAAGTTTGTTCCTGGGGATGCTCCAAGGATCAACCTGGCATCCCTGGTCCAAGGATCTCAGAAAAATGTGTTTCTGGACACAGGGAGAGGCAAGGAGAAGAGGGGACGTCATTATCATCATCAAGGATTACATTTCCAGTGATGCTCCTCAACCAACTCAGAGTTGAAACTGGGGAGGTGTTGGGGTGTTACACCTGGCTCAGGTGAGGTGACAGCTCTGAGGCTGTTCACAGACATTGCAACGCTGTGCCACGAATGTGTTTGGAGTGTGAATTCAGGAAATTTAATCAGAGGATGCTAGAACATGCAGCATAGTCCCAAAGGGCTCTGAAGTTTGGGAGCTTGGAGGGAAGGTGAGGTTTAGGGTATCGCATTTTTAAATCGTGTTAGTAAAATGTGCTGGTATCTTTGCTATGGTGTGGGTTTTATAACATTGGTGCTGAACCCCACCTTGGGCTAGTCCTAAATTTCCTCTGAATGGGATAAAGTGCCTGTGAAACTTGAAGATAAGGTGTAACACCAACCTCATGGCTCCTTCCCAGTTTTGTGCCCTGCGGCTGGTGGTGTGAGTGGATAGGGAGGGTGCTGGCAGCTGCCCATGGCGCAGACAGTGGGGAGGCAGAACCATGTGAGCGTTCTCCAGTGCCCTTGCATGTGCTTCTCCTTTCTGCTATGTGTATCCTTTACTCTTCCTGTCTTCTGTTACAGCCCCTAATGCACATCTAATATAATTTTATAGAGCAATATTACCCGACAAACACAAACACGCGTCACTCGCCTCCTCCCGAGCGCTGCCCAGCCCACCCAAGGCCCTGAGATGTCAGAGCTTTTGCTGCATTTATGGTTGGGCAGCATCATCCCAGAGCATCCATTACTTAGCAGACTTCCATAACAAATGCACTCCATAAATATAAAAGCATTTCTAGAAAGTCAAGTGTCTGGATGTTATAAAAAGCGCTGCTGCTGAGTCACGCTCTTCCCAGCCCGCGGGAAATGGGCAGTGATTATTTCATGCCATTTTTTGTTGGGCTGAGATAACTTAAGGGAAAACGTGGCCACCAAAACTGACAACTCACGCTGATCTGCTGCTCTGCGCTCGTGGTGCCATCTGTTAGCACATGTCACTATAGGTATGGAGATGTATTGTACAGCAGACTTAAGTCTATATTTCAAAATTGCTGGGAAGCAAGAGGCACACAAAGGAACTGTAATAAGTACAAAGTGTAATTAAATTTTGCTCTAAGAACTGCCATAGTCAGTTAAATCAGACCAGTTTAGATGTCATTATTTAGCCAATAGAGTAAATCTTATTTATAGAAGTCCAGGTCTGGCTCCACTTGTTTTCTGATAAGCAGTGGTAGGCTATTGACTTTAATGTACGATGCTTATAAAGGAAAGATGCATAAATAAACATGGACAAAATGAGGGCAGAAGAGCACCACTCTAAATTATCTCTGCAATTGTTGGTGCCCTCAGCTTGGGCAAGGGCCTAGGTTTGGGTATCAATTCCTGTTTTCATTTTCTTTTTTTAATTGATCTCATGGAGCAACCATTATCCAAACAGTGAGGGAAAGGGATGGTCTCTTTAGGAACTGCTGACGCTGCAGCTCACTGCTGTTTCATCCAGGAGTCAGATGGCAAATGTGGAAAAGTAAGGGGTGAATTATACCCATCTGGGGAACAAAAGGAGGATTTCTTTTCCAGATTCAGGAAGATGAATTTTAAAAGTAAAGGAACTGGTGAAAGAAACTGAAGAGGTGGTATGTGACAGAACATAGGTAGAAGTGATATGTCCAGCAGATTTCCTGAGGAGGAGTCTGAAAAGCAACTGTGTGATAGTGGAAAATGAAGCAGCTGCAAGTGGTGATGCATCAGGGCTCAGGTGTTTTGCATTGAGTTTTTGGTGGAGTCTCTGTTGTGCTCAAGTTGGGTGTGAGAGAGGGGAAAGGTTCTGGTATTTTCAAGGCTTGTTCAAAACAGCAAGCATGAGAAAGCTTCAGAGAAATTGCTGGTGTGTGATTTTCTTACTTTGCTTTCCCACACTCTGAGGGCTCAGAAGGTTTGGATGACTGTCTGGATTTTTGTGGTCTCTTAATTAAGCTAAAACCTGACCTCTGAACGTTTTGGAGCTTGCCAAACAAAAATTCACATGAATGAAGCAAGGAAGGGTTAAAGAGCCCATGGAAAGTTGCTTCTCAGAATATGTTCAGTTAATGCAGAGAGCTTCAGATTCCTGCTGCTGGCAGCTACCACAGCTTTCAGGTAAACGTGGTTGGGAGTGGGTTCAGGGTGGGACTGAGATCCCTCATGGGAAGAGGGGGGAGGCAGTGATTGCCACTGCCCTGGAAGTTGTCTCCTTTGCTGGAGTGTGTGATCAGGGTCACTTCCCAGATCTGCTGGAGTACTGTCCAAAACATTTTGTATGTGATTTAAATGGAGTGTATTTAAAACCATGCATGTTTTTCCTTCAATGAAAGTGAGACTGAAAACTGCAGAGAAGGAAATGTCAGGGAGCCACAGGAACATTTTCTGCCTGGGACAGTAGTTGGCTATGTGGGGCGAGTGCTGGCCTCCACTGGGGTTCTTCATGCTTTGAGCAAAGAGAGGCCAAAGCTGGAGAAATCTTTGACCTTCTGAATTGCAGCTTGACGTTCAGGATATTTGAACACGAATTGTGTGTGACAGGATGGGCAAATTTTTCTGTTATTCTGGTGTAAACCTGCAGTAATTGCTTGACATCCCAAGGTGCTGGTTCCCACCACTCTTTCACCGACTTGAATGGGACCATGAGGAGTGGAATGTGTGGGGACTGTGAATTCCTGGATCACCAACAGTTTTCCTGCTGGCAAGTGCAGTTTAACCCAGAGCAGCAACAGAGCTGTTGGTTTCCAAGCAGGGCTGCTCAGGAGACCATTATCTGGTGCCTGAAGCTCAGTGAGGGTGACTCTGTGCTCTCCCAGCTGCCCGTCACACGTGGAGATAAACACTTGTGTGCAGCCAGGATTCAGCTGCAAATTGTACGTGTGGTGGGGAAAAACGCTGTTGCTGTTTATGTGCAGAAAAATAGAACCTAAAGGCCACAGAAAGAAATATAATTCGTTAAAAACAGGGAATAGCGTTGATTAAAATGAAAGCCAGTGTTCCAGCACTTTACTGTGGAGAAGTATGTCCCCAGGTTCCTTGCACTTGCCCTGTGATTATACAATAGATTTTAAGTCTGTGATATCTACAAATCTACATCAAAATATATTCTATAGCTGTAGGAAACAGCTCTGAATTGTTAACCTTCTCTCCAGGTACTGGAGGTAACACACTGTGAGATTAGATGTATATTTTCTTCAAGATATACCACCCATTGAGGAGTCCATATTTACATCTTTTGTTGATATTTTTCATAGATTAAAAGAGTCTCTTTTCTGGTGATAATTCTGCTAAGTACTGTAATTTGCTGCCACTAATATTTGTCTGAGTCCTAGTTTGCAAAATATATTTGAAACCACTTTATAAAGTCTCATAATTGCTTCTTTGTAGAGCTGGTATAATGAGTAGTTTCTTTATCCAGCCTTTATCCTGTTAACCTTAGAGGTGAGCGACTGCTTGCTGGAGTAGTTGGGGAATGTCTTAGCACTGTTGAGCCATTTAATTTCACTACTAATTTCATAGTGGTGACACAGAATTGGCTATGAGCAAGCTCGCAGTTATTTCAAGGGTTTTCAGTTAGCATTGAATCAGGACCTGATTCACTAAAATGAAATTGAAATAAATGCACATGTAGATGATTTTTTTTAATGCATAAATTGATCTGCATTTATGTGCCCAATCCACATTAAAACATTGACCTGCTCTTGAAGGATGGGAGCTCAGCATATAAAGCAGCTCTAGCATTGCAAATGAGAACTTGCACCACTGCTTTGGGGGTTCATTCTCTGCTTCCTTCACAATCGCTTGTCCCATCTATAGGGAAATTCCTTGCTTATCCAAATCTTACTCATGGCTTCTTGGAAAATGCAGATTCACGTTTTTCAGTTTCTTTTAGCCATGTTTACAAGCAGCAATGAATGTGCTGTGCTATTTAACAAGTAGGGTGGCTTCCAGGCTTGTTCTTTCTGCAGGAAGACATTCCTATGACTCTGCTGCTTGCTTTAGATGAGCAGAGCTGCCCTGTGCAAAACTTGTCGTTTCTCCAAAATTGCTGGGGAGTTGTTTTGTTTCTTAAATAAAAATTAATTTCAGCCCAGAGCTGGCTGCCTTTCAGGGGAAAGGTTGTTCCTTCTTGTGAATATAACCTAAAGTGTGCATGTGCATGGAATTTTGCTATTTCCATCCTGTTGCTTTTGCTATTACTGTAACAGTTGGGTGATCTAAGAGAAGTGTGATTTGAGGGTCACTAAACATGAGAGAGGAAGCTTTCAGTTTGGCATTTGAAAGTGTTTGTGGCACGTACTTAAGAAATTCTACCACTGTTTAATCTTAAGTATATATATATGTATAGTTATAAGGAGGGTAAGAACACTTGATGAAACTTGGGGTCTACAGGTGCATCCAAGAGTTGAGATTTAAATAGTTTGTTAAATGTACCCTGCCCACAAAGCATCCCTGTAGGAAGAGAGCTATGGCAGAGGCTCACCTGCACTTTGACACGGGCAGTGGTGACACCTGGCAGTGGTCACTGCTGAAAAGGGACATGTGGGGTGATGGAGCAGCAAGACCCTGGAGTTCCCCAATGTTCCAGTACCACAGACCCTTGGACACTGCTGAGCTTCCCCTGGGGCTGCCTTGGGATCTCTGCTTTGTCCCACACCTTCCCTGTCTGAGCTGCCAAATGCTGAGCCCTGGTGTGATCATCTACCTGGGAAAGTGCCAGAGGGAATGGGCTTTTTTGGGAAGCTGTGGCTGCATGACAAGGAGAGGGGACTGGGTTATTCTGTGGGCATGGTTTTATCTCAGTGCATCTTGCACAGGCATTTAACTAGTGCAGCATGTACCCACAAGCTGTGATGCAGCAGTGTGCTGATGCCAGCCTCTCCCATGCACAGGTATGTGCACCTGGGACACTGCAGGCATTTTAACCCAAAGGTCACTGCCAAATACTAAGGGTGAATTTTGCACTCAAGTGCAGCGTTCTGACTGTGCACTTCCTTTGATCTTGCAATGCTTCTGTAGTTAGTGACATTGTCATTTAATGTGGACATTCATTTGTCACATGTCTGGACCTGCCTGGAAAGCATTTTCAATGGCTGCACTCTTCATTCAGGTCTGTTCTCTCTCGTAGACTCTAAGCAAAAGTTGATAGCATTTGAAATTTAATCAGGTTGGTATTGTGCAATTTATCTCTTATAAAATTTCAGTAGCTTTTTTTTTTTGCACACTTTCCTGTTTAAAGGGAATTCTCAAAAGCCTGGAGTTGGAGGCACATGTCTGTCCAGGCATCATTGCAGACTGCACTTGTAGTTCTTTAAATCTGAGTTTGATCCCTTCTATGAAACATATCCTCAAATGTGGAACTTGCTACATCTGGCTTGTATAAAATTCATAAGTAGGAGTCTTTTCCTTCATAACTAAGATCATTTTCTGTTAACTGTAAGAAGTAGGTAAGGACTAAAGATGGCTCATATAGAAAGACTTTATAATGCTAGTAGGGCTGGTTTTTCTTAAGACTGAATTCCTACCTTTGCAGTACTTTTTTTTTTCATTACTAGGACCAAATTTATGCCAATATAAAAGATAGGTTCCTAAACTGTAGTCCAGTGTTGAGTCCACATCCAAAATTTTACTTAATATCATCCCAATCATTAGGACCTCCATGATTCATTTTCACCCTACACCATGGAGTGACAATATTGCCCAGACAGACGCCAAATGCAAGCAGTACAAACCACTTTGTAGTGCCTGTTCCCCACCTTTGTCAGACATTTTTTTTAAACATCTGGTCTTGAAAATCAGAACCAGCACACAATCTCCTTATTGCCCCAGCCTGAAATTCCCCTCCCCTCTGACCAGTCTGTTTTCCAAAATACTCTTGGTCCTTCCAAAAAGATGGTTTTATTCTTCTAAGTTTCAGATTTAAAATCTGGATGAGTGAGAGATCTGGGATGAGAGATGCATTAGCAGAACTGATTTCTCTTGTTACCAGTTCAAAAGGCTTCAGTATGCAGCACAAATGATTCATAAGTATCCATTGTTCAGAGTTCAGGATAAAGAGTTCAGAATCAAAGCTCTGCTTTAATGTGCGCTCATGCATTTCTTTTTTCAGTAAGAGCATTCTCTTCATATATATAGCAAATGAAATTCAAACTTGTTTAAGCTGCAGTTCTGGTAAATTGCTCTGCCTCTGAAGTTAGCTTAGAATATCATGAGAGTTATAGAAACCGTTACAGATTTTGCTAGTATTGCAAAAACTTAGTGCTTAGTTATAATCAAGGAAGAACTGTTTAATAAATAGAAAAGGAAAACAAGCGATCACCTCGTGTTTTTCCTGGGTTTGGACCTCACGTCAGCCCTGCTGGCAGATCCTGAGAGCACAGCCACACAGGATTTGGGCTGTTGGTGTTTGTCTTACTGGCCTTTTCCAAGGGGAGGGACAGCAAAGGTTTCTCCTTTACGGCAGATTTTTGCATGGGAATACAGGGTGACTGTCAGAGGGCGGTGATTAAGAGGTAATCTGACGTCTAGATATTTGTCCAAATGTTTGTCATCGAGCAAACTGTGCCCAATATTGCTTCTTTCAGAGCCTGCTTTATCTTCCATTTCGATGTTTCATAGATCCGAGGTGCTGTCACTGCTGCAGTACTGTGTTTTCTCCTGGCATCTTGTATCATGGCTGAGCATACTGAATGGGCTCTCTAAAACCTTTCTTATCAATGGAGTACAACAAGCCCAATGCAATCATCCTTTCAATTATCTTCTTCATCTCAAGTGTCACCAGATAAGTGCTGGCATAGTATTCTTGGAACATTTCTGATATTGTTCCTTGTTTTTTTGGCTATAAATGTATGAATATGGGATAAAGATTTAGATATCTCATGTTTTACTCTCATTATGCAGAGACAAAACTGCGCTTATCTCCTAAAAGATTCTTTTTTCCCCATCTCTTCAGTTTGAAAGCTCTTTGGGGCCTGGGTGATGATTAGAATACTGGGCGAACTCTCATGTTGCAGAGGGAGTCGTGCTCTCTGGGATCAGGGGAACTGCCAGAGAGTCTGTGCAGTGTTGTGCAGCCTCTGAAATCAGCTTGATGTGGAGGTGACCTTGCAGTGGGTTACAGGACAGGACTCCCCAGATGGGACTTTATACATTACCAGTCCTCAGTAAGTGGCTCAGGCTCTGCTTGCTCAATCCCGGAGAGGCTTTCTGAGAGTTCAGTGCTGTCAGAGGGAGAGGGAAGAAGGCTTTACTTTGTTTACCTCAATTTATTTTTACCTGAAGAATGAGATTTGACTCCATTAAACCACAGGTCTTTCTGAACTCTTTACATTCAGGAGACGCTTGTGAACAGACTGACAAAATGAGGTTTCCTCCATGCTCTGGAGATTCCCCACCTTCTGTTCATTTTGAGGTGTGTAAGAGGTGTTCCTTTGTGTGCCCCATATGCTTTGTGCTGTACAGGTGGTGATTCCCTCTGAACTGATGCTAGAATCTCTGCCTGGGCACATCTTTCTATTCTGGTGCCAGCAGAGAGGCATCCTTGTCAAGGTGGAGAAGGGCAGAAGAGGATTGCAGACCCTCCTGTGCTGAACTGGGGCTGTTGGAGAGTGCAGTGCATGGAAGCTCTTGAGCTGTGTGAATGTAGCCATGGCCTCCTGTTTGGAGACTGAAGGAGCAGGAAGAGACAGCAGCTGATGGTGGGTTCCAGCTGCAGGATCAGTAAACAGTCATGGATGGGATGTTAGAGAGATAAGAAGCCAGTCTAGGATCTGCATGCCTGTGGACAAGGCATCCATCTGGGAACTGGAAGACCTGGGGGGGTTAGCACTTTTCCTGCATGATCTCCCTAAGCTTAAGAAGTTGTATAAAGTTTGCAAGATCTTTGTGACTAGAGCAGTTCGTGTTACTAGACACCAGCACTCGCAACTGTGAGTCAGGCTCCCCGCAAATATGATGTTGGCTTATGAAGAGGGGTTTTTATTTTAAAGTGATTTTTGTTCATTGCTTTGTCACTTGGAGACCATTAGATTATTTTGGCAATATTCTTGAAGTTGTCTCTACAATTAGGAGAGCTCAAAACACTTTTAAATTTAAGGAATTAATTGTAGTGTAATTATGAAGAGCTTTAGGAATAACACCAAATATAGCAATATGTGTGAATCCTGAGGACTGGCAAATAGGAGATTAGTGTTGGAACAAGAGAGGAATGTAGGCTTTGGTTCAAAGAGTTATTTTAAAGGAAAATTACTGAAAATAAAGTGTGATGAAAACCAATGATTCTAACGAAGGGCAAAACCCATCCATTGTAGTCCAGACTTGCTTTCATATTAACCATTATAAAATTGTGGGGGTGCAGCACCCGTGACAGCAAACCCAGGCAAGTAAGAGAGCAGATACAACTTCAATCTCTTCATTAAAAAAATGCTTCATGGTTGCACACAACCACAAAAAATACATTTTCATGCTTATAACTTTCAAGCATTTTTGAAAGTCACACAATTGTTTTGCTGATTTAAGTTCTAAATTGATGGAAATACAATGGGAAAGAGGGAAAGGGGCAACCTGGCAGGAGAGGAGCCAGACTTTTCAAGGAAACATTGAAATATTGCATTGATTGCTGTGAAAATTCATTTCAATTCCACCTCATTTCTTCATTAAGCGTGTTAAAGCAGTTCTTTCGTGGGTTAGCTTCTGCAGCACTCTCATTCTGACTTTAGGGGTGGTGGTTTTGAGGACATGGGAAAATTTGCAGAAAGTTATGCTCCTTCACTGAAAGCTCAGTTGCTTCAGATTGGTGCTGAGGAAAAAGAGATTTTGGGCTACTGAGTCACATCAGTCTTGAATGAATGTAGTGACTTCACATATCATTCAATAAGAACTGCAACAGGTGAGTGCTTTTATCCTGCAAAAAGTGACCTGGAATACTGAGTTCTGGGTATGATTTAGGAGTTGTAAGCACTTCCTTTATGAGGTGGATTTTGAATGAGCTTGGTTTCCATCTGGAGATCCAAGAAATACAACCAACTCTGACACTCAGAAGTGACTTTCCCCAAGTCCTGTGCAGGAACCAAAACAACCCTCAAATCCTCCTCCTGAGACAATCTTGTTGACTTTGGTTTCAGAAGGTTTTCTTGAAGAGATAGAGTTAAATTTCCTTTTTTCCCCAGTTGTCTAAAGTTTTGCAGCTAGAAATAATTACTTTAAAAAGTTGTTCTCTGTTGTTAGATGTCTGTCTGGTTTATGGATAGGTCTTTGTCTAAAAAAAAACACTTTCAACTGATCTGAGATCTGAGTTTTGGCCCATTGATCTTACCAGATACTTTTGGTTTAATGATACCACCTGGAAAGATCATAATAAAAATAGATTGCAGTTTGTCATTTCCTAAAAGACATTTGTATTTGAACAAAACAGACTAAGCAATTAAGGTGAGATGTACCTTCTCTGGTTTGCTGCCATGGCATGTTTTGAGTCCCCTGTTGTGGTGTCTGTTGTTTTGAGGCATTTCCTAATCCCTGAAGCATCTCTCTGCACAGCACTGAGCAATTGTGGTAGAACTAAAAATCAAAGATCAAATGGGAAAATGAGAAATACTATGTAATATAACTAATTCCTGGGGAAATTCAGGGAATTAAGTTTTGCAGTCCCTATAACAATCTTACTCTTCCTCACTGTCTTTCTTTCCCCTAAAACTGTTTGAACAGTAAATGCACAGTTGAACACTCTGGTATTTCTTTGCTTGGCAAAGCCAATACATCCCCCAGATAGCAAATGGCAATGTGTTGGTGGCCAGAATGAAAATCTGAAGTGACAGTCATGTAGGAATGTGATCACTTAAAGAAATGCAGACACTGCTGCCTAAGATAGCTCTGAGACTGGGAATTTGGATTTAAGTCTCTACTCTGCCATAGTGTGTTTTGGGTTTTTTGTTGTTCTTTTTTTATGTTAGGGAAAACCAAAACCTGTATGTTGTTCTGCAGTTCTGGTAAATCGTTTGTTAAATTCCATCCCTCAGAGATGTTTATGAGGATTCAGGTTTTAATGACTGCAAAGTGTTTGAAATAATCTTGTTCAGAAGACGTCCCCACCCAAACTCCTTGCGAGTGTGGCTAGGGCCTTGCAGAAGCACTTCCAGAGGAACTGGTCTCTTACATTACACAGTGGCAGAGCAGGCTGGCAAATGGAGGGATCTATTCAGCGTGGGGACACAGTTCATCCTCTCCTGTCTGGCTCCTCTGGGTTTTTCCTGCTCTGGAGCCCCTTGCAGCCTCTGTGGGGGCTTCTGCTCCTGCCAGCCAAGGGAGAGAGGGTGCTTGCCCATCTCTGAGCCAGGGCGTGCTCTCCTGTCCCTCTTCACTCTGAATGGCACATGTAGCGTTTTCATAGCAGGCGGAAACATTTTAACTTACTGAGCCAACGATCAGCATGTGAGAAGGTGCTTAACCAAAGTGTGTTTTCTTTGATTGTCTTGTGTTCTTTAATAAATTTCATTAATTAATGAAACTGACTCCTCTGTGCGGTACATTGGAAGAATTGCTATTCTACCTTGCTGTATAATCATTATCACCACTAATGAGTGTGTTATTCTGTTACCAATATTAATCTAACAAAAGAAACAAATACCTGGCCTGTGCTGTGATGCAGGAGTCAGTAGGTTAAATGCTCACTCTGTGAATTGTGATAAACAATCCAGCCACCATGGCCAGAGCGTGGCTGGGGGACTGCTTTTAGAGACCCTTGACATGTATGGGTGTACAATGCACTACCAGTCCTTGCTGGTTGTGTGATGCTGCTTTTGTGAATGGTCCTTCTTCCCTGGCTTTTGGAATCATCACCTCCCTGAGGATAAAATGCAGAGCAAATCAGTTAGGCACAGTGGAAGATGGGGCATTTTTATACTTTGCCTTTTCATTTAGATTTGATTCCTTAGAAAAGCTGCTTAAATGGTGTTACAACTGCTTTGATACGGACTCTTAATTATGAAAAGGTAGCACCAGTAAATAGTGTTTGGTGAAAAGAGCGCAGAGGGGAGAGGCAATGGCAGCCTTGGCTATCAATATGTCAAAAGGATGAGTCCAGAAAGACACACTTGGTGTTACAAATTTCTTGTGACGCCCATGGCAAAGCTATTTTAGCAGCTCTCCAGAAAGGGATGTATGTCAGTCATATTGGAGTTCCTTGAGGGAATAGATTTAGCACACAGAGGGGAGAAGAGGCTGAAGTGAGACATCTGTCATTTTCTTTCACTGTTTATGGTCCCTTAAAATAAAGATGAAAATTAAAGGAATGTGTTTCTTCCATATCAAGTGTTCTTATGTTCTTCTTTAACTGGCCTCACGCAGCAGATTTTGGCTGGCTTAGCTGGTTGTAATTTTTGTGGTGTGCAGCTCTCGTTGGCTTCCCCTGTACCAAACACACACGAGCTGCTCCTTTGCTGTGGGTGGTACGGAGCAAACAGCTGTGTGTGTGTTGCACTGAATTTAATGTGCATCATGGTAACAGAGGAATCAGCCTGAGAGGAGACTTCTTCTGCGGTGCTGTTGGCTTTGGATTTATATTCTTTATTAGCTATCGGAGCGTTTTCATTATTGCGGCTATTGGTTAGACCCCCTCTAACTCCAGTAAAACCAAGAGACACCGAGTTGCAACACTTGCAATATGCAGTGTGCACACACACAACCTGGATCAACCTAATTTCAGCACAGCAAACACAAAACAAAAGCTGTATATGACTTCTTAGCCTTTGTGCACATCTGCATTATTATAAATGCTAATATAATTCTGCAATGATAAATAATTAAACAATTATGGTCATGAATCAATAAGTTTAGCACATTTTTTTCATCAGCAAATTGTACTGTATAAACAAGAAATATAAATTACCAAGTCTAATTTTCAGTGAAAATTGTAAGCATTTTATATCTAATAATTAAAAAAGTATTAGAATTCAATGTAAGATGCTTAGAACTTTAAAATTTTCTGGTTTTAACCAAACACCATTAAATTGTCATGTTTTATGTTTCTGAATCTGATTAACATTTTGAGATCTGACTTTTGCAATCATTCTCTTTGTTTTCCTCTGCTAAAACCCCCTCGCTCAACCTCTGGTTTCTCTTAAACACAGTTTATCAGCTTGAATTCAGCTTTGGTTGACCTCATTATGTTGCCTTTAAGAAAATGCAACATTTTAAGAAAAACATTCGAGTACCTTTCTTCTAAGATTTTGAAAGATCTAGCTATTTTTATCAGGCACTAAGCACTTTGCTGCATAAGGTGCAATATGGAGACAGGGAGAAGAGGAAGCTTTTACAACTCTATTTGCATTCAATCAGGGTTGCAGGGTTACCTGTAATTTTTCCCACTCTCAGATGTTTGACACTTGTAAAGAATCTACCACCCCAAACACTGGTGCCTCGCTATATCATTTAAAAATAATCTTGGGTGAAAAATAGTGTATTTTCAGAAAAACAGAAAAAGCTGGGTTTGATGTTTTTTTAGAAGTTGTGTATGTTTTCTGTGCTGAACATCTTGTGTGAGCTAAGGATTTTCTGTGAAGGAAGTTACTGCAGAATAGCTGTTCCTGCCTGCTGCTCCATGGTTGTGCTTTGTCCCAGAGAAATGCCCGATCTGCTTCCACTGTGTCTTGCACTATGGACAAAAACCCTGTTCAGACTGGGCCAAGGCATGTTAGATCAGGAAAGTGGGAAAAACCATCAGTTTCAGGATGGTGCTGGGAATTGCAGCACCAGGTCTGAGTGGCACAGGTTGGCACCAGGTGCCCATCCCTGTGGTGACAAGGGATCTCTGGGACACTCTTCCCAGTGCTGACCTGCAGGGTGGGCACCAAAGCAAGGGCTCATCCTCCTGGTGCCAGAGCTGGTGGGGACGTTGATTGGGGACGTTGGAGTTTTGCTGCATCACTGTGCTGGAAAAGCTTCTCCTCGTGGGAAAAATGCAGTGAGGCAATAAACTGGTGTTTATCTGTCTCCCATGTGTGGGGTGGTGTGAACGAGTCACAGCAGTCATCCTTCGTGGTGGCCCCATCTGCCTTTCCCCCCACAAATAATGCCAGAGAACTTGCAGAACAACGGATGGGATGTGGGAAAGGTGACACTACCCTTCAGAAAAGAGGAGAAAGCAGGGAGGGGATTGGATACAGTACAGCAGCTCTGGTGACCTGTGGAAGGCAGCTTCACCAGGCCTGGCACAGTGTCCTGGGGTTCAAGATGAGTTTGTTTGGCTTCACGTGGAAGCTCATAATGTTGGAGGAGAGACTCCATCCACCGAAGTGTTAAAGTTTATTTGAAGGGTTTTTTTTATTGACTAGAAGCCTCAGGAATCTCCACCAAGCTGGGAGATGAAGGACTCTTCTCAGTTTTACTGCTTGCTGGCAAGCAATTAGTTATTTGTATTACAGAGAAGCCTCACAAAGATAGTATGTTTAGAAATGTAAGCAAGTATTTGCCTTGGGGGGGAAAAAGAAGAAAAAAAATATTTTCTTCACCTTCTTGCCTTTATCTCCCTTTCTGTTTACCCTGTCTTCCTGCTTTTGATGAATAAGAGAAAGAAAACTACATATGGAGTCTGAAGATCTATACTTTGAGTTTCTTCCTCATGCTGCTGCATCTGCTCCTCTTCTCCCTTGCTTTCCCAGTGTGCTGTGTTTCCTTTTGTGGGTGTAAGTGTCTTTGCCTCTGATGCCAATGTCACTCTTGTGGCAACCAGATTTTGTTTTACTGTGTGGCTCTTAGCAACATGTTTCCTGCATTCTGCTCACTCTGTTGTGGAGTTCACACTTTGAGAGTCTAGAGATATAGATTGCTCTGCTTTCACATATATGGTTCTGTCAAAACAATTAAAGTCAGATCCTGGAATGTGTTCCTTTTCCTTGTGCAGAGTAACTGGATTTGGGTTTCACCCTGCAGCAAGTCTGCATTGACCATCCCTGACCTCACTGAATCCTGTGCACCACCTATTCTCAGAAAGAAATTTAATATGTTTGCAGAAAATTTTATACATCCATTAACTGGACTTTTTTTTTTAGGTGGCTGGAAATGGTTTATTAATTTTCAAGTTACAGAACAAGTATTTAAAGGTACCAATGAGATAACAGTCTTAACATTTAAGTGGTGGACAAAAACTATAACATTCTCATTTTCCTCTATAATAAATTAGTAGAACCTATGGCAAAGTAGCAATGCAATCATATATTTAGCATATTTCATTATTTTTAATGTATCTACATTTAAAACACTCAGATTCCACCTATGAAACTGGATTATAAGATGCACAGCAGATTTAAAAATATTTTAGTGATGTTGTTTTCATGCTTCAAGTCCTTGAAAAGCCAAATACACTCACTTCTGTAACGAAATCTTGGTTTTCACTGTTAGAAAAAAAAAAGAAAGAAAAATGTTTAATAGCACATATGGCATAATTTCATGTGACATCTGTTTTGTAACAAACAATATTTAGCTCACTTATTTGCTGAATGATACACTACATGCTGCAAACAAAAAGTCCAATGAACAGTTTTACATAGTTTGTAATATATCAATGTTTATCGCAAAAGAATGCAAAACTTAAACATTTAAGCATGTTATTGATTGTAATATGCAAAACATCGATTACTGCATGCTGCCAATGCAAAAAAAAAAAATTCTACAGCATGCCTTATGGGGTATGAAAATTAGGTGGATTTCTGAAAGAATAACTGTTGTCCTATCACTGGTGACATTTAGGCTTATGCCCCCTCCACCTAATTTGTGTCATCTTCCAGGAGACAGCTGTCAATATATTTAGGATGGTTTAGCTCATAACAGCAGAAATGGTGAGAGCCTATTGGCTTAATTGCATGGAGTGATTGATTCTAATGGAAACAACATTTAGAAACTCAAAATGCACTTTCTCTTGGCAGATCTAATAGAATATCATAATGAATTGGAGCATCAGGCGCATAGTGTACTTTCTGCGAGGCCTGAAAAGGACAGTCATGGGGTTTTATGTTGGTTTTTAAATTTGGTTTTATTGTTTAAATTATTTGTTTAAATAATAAAACCAAGCCATCACAGAGACATCGTCGGCCGGAAACCAGAACATCAGAAAGATGCTGAAGCCACACACAGATACAGCGAGTGTCAAAGGGAGAACTGTGCTCAGGTAAATTGGCTGAAGGCCCTGAAAGGAACATGAACAATGGCAGTGCTGTGAAATGGCCCAAGATCTCTGGGGCTACCAGATCTCTGGGGCTATGCCTTGGAAGGAAGTGCTGAAAGCAAACCCTGCTGTGGGGACTCACAGGGTGCTGTGCACCTGGATGGAGGATTTCAGCCATCTCTCCCATGAGCCCCAAAGGCTTTCTGGGGGCACAAGGGCTCCTGCAGCCCACGGCCTCTGCTGGGCTGAAGTGCCCTGAGCCAGGACTGGTGGGTGCCTGGGCTTGGAGCTGAGCAGGGTCTCAGCCTCTGGGGTGCAGACACACCTCTGTGTGTGCCTAAATCATTCTGGGGAGCTCCCAAGGTGGTTTGCTTGGATGTACGGGCAGGAAGCTTGTCTGGAGGAGATGCTCTGGTGTTTCAGGTGCTGGAGGAGATGCTCTGGTGTGACCCTGCCTGGACAGGACAGCCTGTGCCAGCTCCCTTTTCCCTGGGGTAGCAGCAATAGTTCCAGAGCAGTTGCTCTACATTAACTCTTCTCTTCTGGCAATTTTGCACAATAACCTCTTGCCTTTATAGGCTCAGTCAAACTGTAAGTGCATCTGTCTCTAGTCCAGGGTTTCCTCTAATTCCTTTTCTTTCTCTCTTGAAAACACTTAATAAGAATCCTGTTTTTTTTCTTCTTCCTGTTGTAATTTCTCAGAGACATTTTACTCTTTCCTGAGTATCCGTATGGAAAGTCAGGATTACAAAATCTTCTGCTTCACTGAAAATGCCGTGCTGTTTGGCCAGAAGCTGCTGACATAGTTTTATCTTTTCTTTTTCTACTCTAAGATCTAGAAAAGTGTAGGTTCTAGGGGGATTAAGATGTGGTTACAGATTAAATGTTTTTTCCTTCTTTTTCCATAATTAGAAAGGTATGAAGAATCGGATGCAAGATTGAACAGTGTAAATCCTCCAAAATTAAAAACATTTCAGAACCGGAATAAATATTAATAAATTGGATGCATAATGAAATGCTGTAGATGTGTAAGGGGAAAAGCAAGTGGGGAAGAAGGAAGATTTTTATAGACCTTAATTACAGCAGGGTTGTTAGTAACTTTACTGAATTGTAAATGTAAAAGATTCGGATGGCCTGAGTAAAACCACATATTTAAGCCTTCTAAATGAACATTTCTGTTTTTTTGAGTAATTTGTACCATCTGTGTCAAAATTCTGAGCCTAAGAAGAAAAAGCAGTGGAACAAATGTTGGTTCCATAAAACAGTCCTAGTTCATTGTTGAAATTGTCACACATTAACATTGCAGGCCATCTGGGTAGACAAAAGACTCTAACCAGATTGCTAAGATGATTTTATTGGTCTGGTATTAATCAGAATGTGGCATAATATTTAAGCAGAAAAAATGATGAGGTGAAGTGGAGTGCCTTTAACTGTCCTAACTGTATGGTAGTTGCACAATAATCGTATTCCACCATAGAGCAGTGTGTTTCCAAGCAGAGATCCTAATTCTGAAATGTAAATAACAAGCTATGTGATATTTCCAATTTATAGTTTAAAATAAAATATGAAACTTAAAAAAAGTAATGACTGTTGGCATATTGCAATGTGGAGATTTAAAGGCCACAGCATGGTTGTATTAAATTGCGGTATACCCACAATCATGTTGGAATTAACTTTAATTTCTTTTTGTAACATTGTAAATCAGATTACACTTCATCTCAAAGAATCCAGAACTCGTGATTTACAATTGATTTTCTACATTTTGAATCTCTACACAATGCAGCAGCTTGCCTTCTCCCCGGGATCTAGAGATGGCTGGTATGTATGTGCATGTATGTGTGTGTTACGTTTGCTCTCGAAAATCTTCATCTGTTTTCTCACCTTTCACAGAAAATTGGAAAAGTCTCACTTTTTATTATTCTCCATGATCTTGACTCATTGTAGTTTCCCCCTATGGTTCTCAAAAAGACAGTAGGTGTTTTTGTGCATGTCTCCCTGCTTTACCTCCCCTTTGAAATCCTGCCTGCTCTCCTGGGCTGAATCTGACCTCAGCAGTGCCTCTGAGCACACAGAAACACCCCCCAGCGCTGTGGGAAGCCTTGTCCTGGGAACATCTCACACTTTCTGCGATGTGTTTGCTGTGAAGGTTGCCCTCCTGAGGGAGGCAGGTGGTGCAGAGCCTTATGGAGCTGCCTCAGACAGAGACCAAGGGTCTGGCAGGGTGGGCAGGGAGGCTCCACCATCAGGGCCAGGTGTAGCCGTGCCCTGTCCCTTGCTGAAGGAGCCTGGGCAGTGGGGATGGTCCCTACCTGCAGCAGACATTGCTGCCCTGGCCCCACTGTGTTCCCAGGGCTGGGAGAGCCCAGCTGCACCTCTGTGCTGCCCTCGGAGTCTGCACGGCCAGCACTGCTCCAGTGCAAGGCTCGACTGCCAGCTGGGACTCATACAGAGCCCAGAGATTTTCCTATTTGTAAAATATTTCTGGTCCTGATTATTATATAGAGTGCATTCTGTGGAAGCAGCTGTAGCACACTCCTGTGCCATTTTTTCCCAAAGTAATAGTACAATAGTATTGGGGTAATTAAACAGGGCATCTGATTCAGTGAAATAGCACAGATGCCAAATTAATTTAGGATATTTTTTCTTTTCAACTTCTGCTTTAAGTTACTAATCTGAGAGCAAGTTGAAATGGGAGGAAAAAAGAAACTATGAGAGAGGGATGGAGACTGAAGGAGGGGGAGTCAAAAGCAGGATTATATAGCAAGAGGAAAATGAGGGTGTGGGCAGTCAGACACACCGAAACACGAGGTGGAAAGCCACCAAGAAGTTGCAGATCATGGCCAGTGAACAGTTCTCTGGCTCGTGGCAGGGCTGTGAGGCTGAAGAGAGCTGTTCATGGTCCGAGGGGTCTGCCCAGGGCTATGCTGGGCATTTGCTTTGCACCAAACCTCTCTCCTTTGGAAAGATCTGGAACTGAGCAGAAACAACTGAGCCCTCTAAAATCTGTGAGCTGGGTTCATTGCCTGGGCAGCAGCAGACCCTTAGGAGAGGTCCTGGTTAATGTCTCATTTTTTTCTGTTTGAATTACTCATTGCTCAGGCCTCACAGTGTTTGGGACATGGGTGGCCAAAGGCACGTACAATGCTCTTGTCCCTGGCTGACCATGATCCTCTGGTCTCTCATGGGCCAAAGTTTCTTTGTGACAGACCCTAGAGTGTTTGTCTGGAGATGAGGTGATCTTAATTCTCATGGAGAAAATATTTCTAAGCATGAATACCTTGGATAAACATGTTGCTTGATGCTCTGGTGATAATGCTGCTTGGCATCAACTTTAAAGGGGATTTTCCAACTTTACCAGCAGATTTTTTTTTTTCACTCATTCTCATCAATCTTAATTTGAATGTTTAGAAATGCTAAATACTGGTGTTAAAAGATGACTGAAATCTTTGTGATTTGATTAAAGGTTTTTCATGTTTTTGCCTATTTAATAAGAAAAAATCAACCATTTCTGGGGAATTATACAGTATAGTGTAAAGCATGCCTAATTAAACAAAGCATTTGGTATTGTCAGCTTCACAGTGCTGGCCTGGTGCTTGATGACAGACAGCAATGGTGAGAAAATGTCACCACAGCCACACCAGTGTTGTGCTATCAGCCACATACCAGTGAAATGTGGATTAAAATGCCGTTAACATAGCCAATTAAACATAGGCATAAACAAACCAGATAAATCAATAATGCTGCTGTGTCACAGAGCTGGTGCTTTGCTGTGGCTGACTTTGCCTGTCTGAGGACTGCCCAGAACAGCAAACATGAAGCCCAGATTTTTTGGATGTCAGTGGTGATGATATTTGCCCAGAACAAGGGCTAACCACACCTTCACAGCATAAACTCAGCAAAGCCATCCTGGGGGTTAAAAATTACTTTCTTTCCTTAATAAAAAATGGTTAGATTTTTTTCTCCCCTCAGAATCCTTTTTTACTGTTGCTATTGACATATATTCTATGTCTCATGGACATCTACAGGTGTCCCTGTAGATGCTGTAATTGCTCCTTGTGGCTGAGATTGAGTTTGGACAAGGCCAGGAAAAGCATGGACCATCTGAAAGGCAGATTTCATCAGGCACCACTAGGTTAACAGCAAAATAATCAGAGATATCTGCTATTTCACAGATGAATGGCAAACTGTTCCCAGGCCTTGCTCATGGCTGCCATGTCCAGCACACCCATTTCACCCTTTCTCATTTTTTTTTCATGAACACTGACCTTGATTTTAGGCATGCATTTCTCCATCCTAGAAATGACAAAGATCCCCGTCTTCTGGACCTTTATTTTAAGTGTCTGTTAGTCCATTTTCTGGTATTTCAATGTTATCTCTGTACCAGGTCTTAGATCAATATAAACTTGTTTATTTTTTTGTCAAATGTAGAAGCTAAACTCCGTGTAAGTTCTTGTCTGGACTATGAGAGCAGCCCTGGAACGAGAAGGTTGGAAATGCTTTGAATTTTCCAGGTGTTAAATCTAATTTCTCTTCCTGGTCAACTGGCTTAATCCTTTAGTCTTAAAGGATTAAATACTACCTATAGTAGATCTCATCCTGATGTCAAAAGATTTCTCTGGATGGCTGGTATCCTAAAGCCCAAAGGCAGCAAAATAATTCCTCTGCAAAAAGTCAGCAATGCTTTATTGAAACCCCCATTTGAACAAGGAGGTGAAGCATTACTGCTCTATTTATCTCTTAAGACCACCTTCTTAATGGCTCTAGGCTTGACAATAACAAGAGGGCACTGGGTATTTTCTGTCTGAGATTTTTCATAAGAACAAAGAAGTGATGAGATTTCCTCTTGATTCCTCATCTGAATCCATTTAAAAATACAGAATGAAAAATAATGATCTCTTGTTTATTTTTTTCAGGAGTGATTGAAAGAAGTGATTCTTTAAACAACAAAGGGAGAAACATTTATTCTTTATGTTTTAAACAACAAACTGAAACTTATTGGGGGGAAGGACTATTTCTCATGGTGTATAAGAAACCCATTAGGATGGTCACTTTGATAGCATGTTGGATTTTGTCCAATTGCTGCCCTTCAAATGCATCTTGATGGAAAACAATGAGGTAAAACCCCCCAAAAATCTCTGTTTCCAGGTGGGCAGGTTGGTTAATGGTTGCCCATGCAATCAGAATACCACAATGATTCTAACCAAGCTTACCCTGTTTTCAGGAGCTCTTTCACCACTGTGGTGGCCCTGTAGATGTTCTGATGTTTGAGATACTGTGTTCCCAGCCAGTGTAAGGCATGGATATTCAAACTGCTTTATTCCTTTGAAGAGTAGTTAGGGTGAATTCATGGCTGACTTCTCTGCTGGGACTGAGCTTCTGGCAGTGAATAAAAATAAAATTTAAAATAAAATAATGAAGCATTTGAGTATTAAAGATAATCCCAAAGGTTAAAGGCAGAGAGACAAAAAAGGGGAAGCAAAATGGATTTTGTGTGAAACTAGAGGCCAGCACAGCCCTGCTGGTGTGCCGTGGGCTGGTATCTGTCACCAGCCTCACTCGTGAGGTGCTTTCTATGCTTTGTGGTGCTGCAGGTTGGGCAAAGTTCCACCTCAAATGTCTGTGATGTGTTGAGAATGTTGCAGGTGAACCACAGCCCAGACCTGTATCTTTTCTTTTTCTGATTCTTCATTTGGATGCTGTAAGACCAGGCTCTACCAATTAGAAAATGAATGAAGAGCCTGATTAGAGCTTTAAATGGGATTCTTGAGACTTTTGTTTGTACCTGAGGCAGTATGTATGCTGAAATTAAACAGCAACCACTTTTGGCATGCTTCCTCTGCTCATATAATCTCTCTAGCAGGCTGTGTTTCTCTTACTGTAAATCTCTCTCTAATATATATGTATTTATTTATTTATATTCAGAAACGTGTGTATGTGGAGTCCTGGGGAGTAATCACGGCCATGTTCATCCCAGTGAAGTCCCACCAAGATGTGGAGGGCTTTGATCTTGCTGCCTGTCCTGCTTCTGCCCAATTTTGGCTACTGCTGCTGTGGCTTGGGGCATTTCTGTCGGCTTACTGACCTACTCGTGAGTTCTGTGGTGTGATCCAGGGCCATGGGAAGTCCTGGTGAGATCCTCTCTTCTCCTGAGGAGCCCATCTGCACTACCTGGTGGCCCAGCTGCTGGCTTTGGCCATGCTCCTCCTCTCTTTCCAAACAAGCCCTTCCCAAATCCTAAAATATCCCTTTAAATATCATGGGTAAATCGCTCTCTTTTAAGCAACTTTTTTAATAGGTATGATCATAGTGATACGAAGATATTTGTCTTGCAGTTGAGAAGTCAAGAAAAAGAATAAAATGAGGGCAAAGAGGACAAGAGAGAAAAAGTGAGAAGTGTTTTGAAGGCTGGCACTGGCTGAGGAAGGAGAAGGCTGCTGGAAACCCTGGCTGTGCACTAGGAGATGCAAGAGGGGAGAGGCTCTGGCTGGAAGAAAATCAGAGGTTAGAAATAGCTGCTGAGTACTGTAGTGTGTTTTCCTGGGAGGCTGAAGCCTGCCCATGGAATGTTTCAGCTTGGAGGGAATGCAAACATTTTCCTGGGTTTTGCCTCTGGGCTGTGTCTTTGTGGATTGTTTTTAGCATTGCATGGTGGCATTGCTACTGCTCTGTTGGGCTGTTGAGACCACTGGAAAATGCAAGCCAATTCAGCTTTAAGTGTAGTCTTTTTCTTTTTTATCCCCCTCCCTTTTTTTCCCCCCACAGACTGTCTAATACTAAATCCAGCTTTTGCATGTGGTTATTACTTCATGACAAGGCATGATGAACCGCTTAGGAATTTCTGTAAGTTTAAAATTATCTTTACATTGGCCCCTGTTAAGATTTCTGACAATTGCCGTTAATCTTTAGGCTGGGGAAAAAGGCTTTTTCCTCACCATATGGACTAGACCAGATTTATCTGCTGCCTGTTGTCCTTCATGGGACATGAGGCACATTCTGTTGAGTGATGGATCATGTCTGGATGTGTCGTAGCAAGAGCACGTTGGCACGGACACACAGGTGACAAAGTCCTGTGCACTTACATTTATTTAGTCGATGTGCTTGTGCCGTGTTTCACCCTTTTGCTTCCCCTCCTGAACTTGGAGTGCATTTCACTGTCCTGTTTCACTGGCTCCAGGAACATCTCTGTTCTGGAGATCAGCTGCTTGTGCAATGTGCTGGGGAAGTCTCCTATTTTCCAGCTGTAAATGGGTGCAAATGTGCCATTAGAGCTGTGATTGACTCCAGACCAGGGCTGTGCTCCCAAGCCCTCCGTGCACTGTTGAGGGCTGGGATTTTTGTTCTTTGATATTTGTGTTTTGTAAGAGCTTCCTGGCAACACCAGCAGTGCAAAGTCATTTTTGTTAATTTATTTCTAATAAAGAAGGTATCTTTGTGACCAAAGAAGGAGAACACCAAGCTTTGTTTTTTCACGGATGCAGCCGTATTTGAATGTGTGGAAATATTTCCAGAATGTGGTCTGCTCCCTGATCATTTCCTTTAAACATCCAGAGCTATGTTGCTAACAGCATGTGATCAAGGGGCTTGTACCAAGGTGGCCCTTCTTGTGAACGGCAACTTCTCTCTTGTTTAACACAGCTCTTGAAATGATCACACAATCCTGTTTTCCAAGAGGCCAACGGGTCAGGAGGTGAGCAGGGTGTTGTGTTCCCCAACAGAGAACATTAATGGTTGCTTAAGTGGGATCAAAATGTGTGACAAATTTTATATGCAGCTTGTAAATTAAAAAAAAATATCATTTTTCCCTTTCAGAATTGTGGTGTCTAGCATTGAAAATCAATTCAGATATTTATGTCCTGTAGCAGTTGATTTCTAAGCAATTAGAGGAAAACACAAGTATTTGCAAGTTTTGTGTTTTTTTTCAGTTGTGTTTGCTTCTTGGATAATTTTATCCATGAAGACTCCTTTACCACTCTGTCTTGTCGACTCAGCTGAGTTAAAATTAAAGCATAAAATGAAATGTTTATTTAATCATGACGATGTTCTTAAAAACTTGAGAGTTTTCTTGTGCCACTAAAAAAGTGCCTTCAAAACTTCCTGAACTTCTTAAAATGCATCCTCAACACTGATAATTAATGAAGATATACTAAGTAATAAAGCAGTATTTAGTCTGTATTTGAATAATTAGAAATTTAAACTAAATTCTCCTAGTGTGTCGAATATGCTTAACTTTATGATAAAAAAACCCCAAAACCAAACCAGACTGATAAAATGATCAGATCTTTTGCAGAAGAGCATTTTTACCTGATTTAAATTCCAGGAACTCAACAATTTTAACTATAATTTTTTTTTTTTTGAGAGGAATAAAATCTATTCAGTGTTCAATTGAAGACTTTTATACAGAAAGTATAAAAGAATGTTAATGAGAAGGAAAACTGAATCCAACAGTGGGATTCATAGAGCTTGGTTAATTACACAAATATAGTAATTCATTCAGTTCAACCTCAGCCCAGGTTTCATTCTCCTTCTTGACTCTGCACTATAGCAGAGCGAGGACTGAACAATGCCAATAATTTCAGGCTGTTCCCTGATATGACAAACTTTGTCAGATAAGAATATCCTTGACTCTAGATTCTGAACCAGGCTCTTAATATATATAATTCCTCATTCCATATGTGAGGACCACTGACCATGGCAAAGCAAATGAAGTGTTAATTATCCAGAAAGAGCTTAGTTCTGCCCAGTGATGGATAATGCTGCCCAGATTCAGAAATGGACTTATTTATGTGATTAAAGTTAAGCACATGCTTAATCTCATTGATCTCTAACATCAATAACAGTTTATCAATTCAGAGCTGCAATTGGTGTTGCAAACACAAAGGAAAGATGAATGGGGTCTTTGCCTTGACTTTGCCCACTGAATTTCTTGTGGCCTGGGAGGTGGAGACGGCAAATGGTTATTGCTTGGAAATGGACTTGGGGGACTTTCAAATTCTTCACCATCGTTGGTTCTCTCCACTTTTCATTTCTCAGGGGTGAAATTTTGGTGACTAGCGTTTTGAACCAAACAGTTTTGGGTGGAAACTCATTCAAATGAGGTGATGCAAGCTAAGCAGTAATCAGACTGGCAGCGCCCTCTGTGAAAGAATATTAACATAGAAAAGTTAGAAAGGATAGATAAAAATTCTAAGGTACAATGTCTGTGAAGAGACAAATAACAATCAGTAGCATGCATTTGTAGCCTGCTGTAACTGGGGAAATAAACAGTAATATAAGGGTGCCCTCTAGACCTGGTGCTTCTGCTCATGTGCACGTGTCCCTTGCATAGTCAGAAATATAAATGCCATGGCACCAATATCTGATAACATTTGAGTGCAAGTTCATTTGAACTGCTTAGATGAGGGGCATAAAACTGACATACAGCGCTGGAAAGCTAATTTTATCTTCGTAGGGCTACTTTTGAAGCCTTGTTTTTTTTGTTTCTGAAGTATTTCTTCTCCACAATAGCCTTTATCAGTCCTTAAAATGTACTGGGGAGGCAAGAAAATATCTTGTCTAGGATGCTTACATTTTGGTTTTCAGTTTAAACTATTTGGCTGAGAATTGATGCTTTCCAAATGTTTTACTGAGTACTACATGTTAACACCAATGGTAACGTTTGTTAGCTAGGAAAATCTTTATTACCAAAGCACCTGTGCTGGAGCCCTCTAAAAATACTGTCACCTCTAACCAGTCTGGCTAATGGGCTAAGCTAGTAGAAAAAAAGGTGCTCTTCACATAATAGCTTTTATCATTGATAAAACTGCAGTGGTGTTAGTGAACAGAAATCATCTTTAATGTTTTTGTAGTGTAGCCTCCAATAAGTGGTTTTGGTTAGTGTTGAGACTGTTGATAGCACAAGAAAGGCACCATCACCTACTCACCTTTAATGTTAATAGAATTAAACAAACCTGATTTTGTTTCATGCTCTTCAGTTAGAGTAAAAACAAATGATGCCATGATATTATTTTCAAACATGGAGGGGTGGAATGGAAAGTCCCTAGAAGGCTTTTCCTGCATAAAGGTTTACTTTGGGTGGAAGGAAGGATAAGAAAGGTCTTTTGTAATTTTGTAATGAGCTTCATCCCTGCTCTCTATATCTTAAAGCCAGTTTCTGGGTTGAAGGGTAATGCTTGATTTTCATGACATTGTATTTGGCAATGTGCAGCGTCAAGAGTACATTTTTTTGCCTCTAAATCACCAAGATACCACTAATGAACTCATTTAACTATTGGTACAATGTTTTGTGAAGGTAATTTAGGAGGGAAAGTAACGCAGCAGGATTCCAGAGTGCCTCAAAGGTGACACGAATGTCAGATTTACCTGGTGATAAGATACATTTGATCTGTACCCTTGAAAGTACAAACTAAACAAGATTTGGTTCTGAACTTTTCTCACAAAGGTAAAGGCGAAGTAAAATTATCCTCCTTAACCTTAGACCTTCACAAAGGTATTTAATCTGGGCTAGTTTGATGCTAATTTTCAGGAGATATGCATGGCTTTATTCTTTTGGTGCTGAAATTATACTTAAATTTAATTTGAATGCGAGAGCTCAAACAAGGTAAGTAGCATATGAAGCTTGGCAGATTTCTGTTCTTTGCCAAGTTAGAAGAAAAAATATGCAGGTACTCAGAGAGAAGTTACTGTGCTTCTGGTTTTTATTCCTCTGCCTGCTTGCTAGTGAATGATAGGCTGAGAAATGCAACATCATCTATTTCTTTTGTGTTCTTGGTTACCATAGAGCATATGCAACATACAGCAAAACACAAACATTTCCTGCTTTGTTTTCTTGGCAGTTTTCTGAATTCAGTATTTTGGAATTAAAATGAAATAGTGTGAATCAATGTAGAGCACACAGAACACCTCGTTTCTTGATCCTCTGATGAGCATTTTTAGAAAAAAACTGCTGAAATATGCATCGTAATCAATCTGATGAACAACCAATGGAGGAGGCTTTTAAATATTTAAGAATCTCTGTGTTGTAGAGAATAGCACAATTTTTTTAAATGAGAACTACAAGTTCCTATAGACCATCAGAGTAGTTCTCCATAGAAGAATTTTGTGGCAGAAGGCTTAAAATACCTAATCCAATCTCCCCTAAGCTGGGATCTGATGTGGCCTCTCTGAAGTCCATTGATAATCTTATTTCAGCTCCCAGGAGTGACCATTGCCTCTTTCCCTCCCTCCTCCAGTGGGACTTGCTCCTGGTAGCCCTTGCAGCCCCCATGCATCTGCCTCAATTTCCTCTTTTATTCTTGTAGGAAATATTTCCCTTGTCATTTATAATTTCACCCCAGTCATGAGTGACACCTTCCTCCCTGTCACCAAGGGCAGCATCAGGCCAGCACCCACCCACAGCACTCCCAGGTCCCCAAAGCTGCTGGGTTTGGCATCACTCTGCTCCGTGTGCTCCTGTAAACTCCCCAGTGTCACAGGGTAATCCAGTTTTTAAACAAAAGGCATAATTAATATTAAAACACTCGGAGCAAGAGTGTGGCTTTGTAAATAACAATTTGTCATGAGAGGAAGTGACTTTTGCAAGGTGGAGGCTTGAACAAGGGTGATTTTTGGGTGATGTTTTAGTGAAGGGATTTTCTGGAAATCTGTGATTTACCTGTTATTAATATTGTGCTATTGAACAAGCAGGAAGCAGTGTGTGAGAACAATAATAGTAATCTTAGTTAGAATGGTTTTGATGAAAGTACACTTTAATTCACTAATTATGGCAGCTAAAAGGCATTTTTACATTCAGTGTTAAAATCACTGTATCTGTATTTTTACCTCACTCTTCCAGCTGCAGAACTCTTTTTCTAACATGTTTTTAGTCATGTTATGCAAATGCCTGTTTAAATTACTAGGAGTATTTGTTTTCTATTTCTGCCCTGTAAAACATAATTTTAATACAAGTTATTTGTGAAATGCACATTGCAAAAGGAAATAAGGTTTCAGATGGCATTTCTATGATAATTTTACTGCAAATGTTGACCATGTTTTTGTATTTGTCTGTAGAAGGTAATGCAGGCTGTACATAAGGCATATTTCAAAGAGCTAATATTGTATGTGACTAAATTAGCGAAGTAGCGCTGGCTTCCCTTTGAACAGTTAGTCTGGCACTAATCATAGGGAGTGAAATAGATCACTGCCTCGCATCCATTTTGGGGGAGGCAGAGGCTGTGGCACGGCTGCAGAGACCCAGTGCCCCTGCCTGGCTCTCCCCAGCCAGGACCCGCAGGGCCGGTGACAGGCTGGGCAGCAGCGACAGGGCTCAGGGCTGGCACAGCACCGGGGGGAATGTCTGAAATCGGGGAGAAAATGCATGAGTGAGTGAGGCAAGGTGGAGGGGGAGCTGAGCACCTCAAACCTGCCCCTGGTGCTCGGGCAGCGCCGGGAAACTCGGGCAGCGTGGCAGGGTCTGGAGGGGTCAGCCCCCCAGAACAGTGCGTGGTGAATTCCCGGCCAAATCCTCTCGTTCCTGCACGCAAAACTGCAATTAAAATCACGCCTTCCACTCTAGATTGATCTGCTTAATAAAATAAGGTTAGTTGCATTTAAAAAATGTATGGGCGAGTTTGCTGCATGTGGGGAGAATAACAGATATTGCTGGCACGAGATTGCTCTTAATAAAACATCTTCATTTCAGTGTCACACCGTATTTTTATTTGGCTTGATCCTCAGCCTCTGAATCCAAATGGAAATTTTTGGAAACAAAAAGAGGTTTCTAGAGGTGGTATCCTGTTGTTTGTGTCTCTGTCGCACTTTTCAATCAAATGATTTGTACTAGACTGAAGTTTGACAAGCCTGCTGTAGTGTCACGAAGAAAAAGCTTCCTCATGAAATCAAAAACATATAGCAGATGCATGTTTTATTGAACATTACTAAAAATAGCGCTTTAAACCCTTACTCTGTCTGTAATGCTCTTTAAGTATCTTTTGAACACTGCCTTCATTACTAAGTCTCTGAGCTTCCGAAATAATTTTCTGATTCTTTCTCTTCCACAGACCTTATTTTTCAAAGCAGTTGATGTTTGTTTGCTGCTTTGCATGGTGAGTGAGTTGTCAGTCAGCTGATGACTCTTCAGTTGTGTTGGACAAGGTCCTAAGCCTATGTCTGTAAGCAAATTTCAGACCCAATACCAGGAATATATTTTGAGATTCTTTAAGGATCTCAGTAGGAACTAGGATGAAATATTCTGCCTGTTGGTGACTCGGTGATCACAGCCAGGCTGAGGGGAGGAGGGTGTCACCCTGCCTCTTGTCATCTCCATGCTGCCGAGTGTGCTGCAATCTGCACACCCCTTTGGACTTCTCCTTGCCTTCACCCACTGTAAAAGCAGGTGAAAACATGATGCCAGAAAACTGCTGGGTGTATTAAAGCAGGGCAGTCAAGAGATGCTAAGAAAGTAGGACCAGGAAGTGATATAAAGCTTTTAGCTGGAAATATTGAGTCAAGATTTTATTTGGTAAAATAGACAATTGAATAAATACTTTTACAATCAAATACATTATTGGTCTCGCATGGTGTTATAAACAGCAGTTAGCTAAAACATGACATGCAAAGCTACAGTTTTATGACATTGTGGTTTGAAATACATCTGAAAATAGCAGGTCTTTGGCTTTAAAGGATTCAGCTCAAATTTTGTATTTCTTCCCTTTCTGAAACTTTCCTGTTACTGAGAAAGAAACCAAGCATACTTACTTTTCTTTTTCTTAAATCAAGTTAAACACCAATGACACAAGCCTCATTTCTCTTGTTGAATTCTCCATCAGGCTGATGGGTGTGAGTGTTTAGCACCATTTTTAGTATTTTGGCTGTACAGTTTGTTTTGCTTTTTTTTTACTTCTAGCCTTGCATTGCAAAATGAATAAACACTGGTGCTATTAAATCACAGAATAGCTAAGGTTGGACCACTGGAGGTCTTCTAGTCCAACCTCCTTGCTCAAGCAGGATCCCCTAGCCCACATTACTCAGGATTGTGTGCAGATGGCTTTTGAGGGAGGAAGGCTCCAGGAAAGGAGACTCTGTGCTGCTGCCTACCTGTATATAGAAAAGTAAAGGGCTTGTATGGAATTTTGCTTTTTCTTTCCTTGCAGAATACCAAAATAAGCCCTTCTATTTGAGAGAGAATAAGGGCTAGATGGAAACAGTTACCTTGTAGAAAGTTGTCTAAACCAAGACTGGTGCAGCCCTGTGAGCATGGGCAGGGTGAGAGCAGTTTTTAGCAGCAGCTGTTTGCAGCTGTTTTGCCTGGGAGGGTTTTTTGGGAGTGTTGCTTCTGTTCCCATTGCAACTTGGGATGAGTCCTTTGACTCTGGTAATTAATTTATAACCATCTGATATATTGCCTACCAGCTCCCATAGTTTCACAACAGTGTCCTTGGACAATGTGAAGATACTTGTCCTCATTCAGGGCTTTATATGTGCTGTATCAAAAAATTTTATTGTTGTATTACTATGCAAATGAAAAAAACCCACCCCCACATATTTAGCAAGACATATTAGCTGGAAAATATTTTATTTTGGAGCTAAGGGCTGAAAATAAATGACATATATAGTTTAAATAAGCTTTAAAAAACCCTGAGTGTTTATTTGAAGTGAGTTTTGAGCATCCTTGTAAGTAATTTTGATTAAAAATGTGTAAACATAGGGGTCTGCTCTAGAAGTGCATGAAACTGGAGTGCCTCTGCCTTTGTGCTATAGGACAGGGGGAAATGCAACTAAATTTGGATTTGACATATTTCTCAGCATCTTGCAGGCTGGTCTGGTTGAATGGAGCCCAATCCTACTCTCCTAAGAGTGGATGATATATTAAGACAAGAGTGTATTACACAGTAAGACATTAACAATGAGTCTGAAAAGGTATTGTGAATGTAAAATCACACTGACTAAAATATACTGAGGTTAAAATAGAGGGTAACTTTACAAATCACTATTAATTTCTTTGGCTTTCATTGCAATAACATTGATTTAATTCATTAGATTTCTTTCTAAATCTATATTTCAGTTTTAGAGTTGTCAGTTTCTGTTAATGACAATTTTGCCCATCTGTTCTAACACGAAAATGAGGCTTCATGCAGGAGACATGATAGATCTCTAATAGTTGAAGAAGTAAGAATCTTAAAGGTATTTCATTTGGATTAGATCCACTCTGATGTGATTCACCCTTGAAATGAAGCTGAGTACTAAAAACTTTTAACTGTATAATCAAAAAACAAAAATGTCGTATCTTGTCATTTGGCCCCCTGTCTATTTCATAATTTACAGAAAAAATTTCAAAACATTCCCACTCATTCTCTTTCTAATGACAGAGCCATAATTTTGGGTGTCAGCATATCAGAATTCCACTGGATGTGATTTGAATAAGAATTAGTTTCTTTAATTTGGCCATTCAAACAGTGGTGTGACTGCAGCGAGTCGTTCTAAGCCAGCCTGCGCTGCCAAGCTGGGTTACAACTTCTGCTTCAATCCAGGTTTAAAACTCCGGTTCCTTGCCCAGGTCAATCTTCTGAAGGGGTAATTTTTCAAAGCAGTGTGTGAGTCTTAAGCACACAAATCCAGTTAGGAAATAACAAGATTATGTTCTGTGCACTGCTTTAAAAATTTACCCCTAATATCCTAGAGAGAGGAGCACATTTGTTGCACATACTGCGTGCGAGGTGTAATTTAAATTGTTTTTAGTAAGCAATTCTCTGCATTTATGTAATGCAGTGTTATTCTGGGGGAAAAAATGCTCAGCTAATTATTCAGTCTAGAAAAATAAACACATCCATTAAAGGCTTGACTACATATTAATGGATGACCTTTCTAACCATAGTGTTTTATTTGCAAATCTTCTAAGAAATTCTTGATGCATTAAGTATATATGGAATTGGATTTTATCACTGAAAGTTACCAAATGTACACTGACTCAAACTCAGCACATTAAGGGCTGCTTTGTAACAAAGAAGATGGTTCCTATAATGTGCATCATTGCTGCTTTCTGTCTTAAACTTCTCTTGAAATTCAGAGTATAGCCTGGAAAATAAGACTAAAGAAGTTCCTACAGGACCAGATTTCTAATTTCTAAATACAAACTACTGGAAAATTTAGCTTTTCAATTGTAATACTTCTAACAAATTAAAAATCAACAAAAATATTATGCTTCTATGTTACCTGTTCAAGTGTATAGAATGCACAAAAACTTTAATCAAATACTCAGGTTTGCTCAGTTTTAAATTGTGTTAGTTTAATAGTTTCTATTCTGCTGTTTATATTAATGACATATTCCCATCTAAATATATTGCAGCGCTGAAAAGCCATCAAAACATTTCTAAGGTTGAATGAGTGCAGTCGCATTCATGATTTTTTAATAAAATGATCTCTTTCTATTGAACTGCTTCTTTTTTTAACAGAGATTGAGATTGTATAATATATATATACATAGTTATAGGAGCATTATAAATACAAACTGCAGCTTCATTTACTATCTGAATATTTGCTTTCAGTTCATAGCTACACAGTGGGCTGAGAAATGTGAGTTACTGTACATAAAATATGAGAGCAAAAGAAAGAAGGATAAAAAAATGAGAGATGGAATTGATTATTTTTTTGCATATTGATTAAAAGTCTTATTATTTGAAGGAGCAACTGATAATTTGCTAATAGTGATTTTTCCAAGGACTGATGCCTCTAAAAATGATTTTCATCTATTCTCCTTTTCCTCTTTCACAGTCCAGTTTATATTCTCTACTTTTTAATTCTTGCCTCTTTTGCAGGCATTTGATATTTGTAGTATACATATAAAAGCAGTTTGATATTGGCTAAATTTGGGCATAGTCGTGTTATGAATACGAACATCTGCAAAGGAATTAAAAGCGGCATTCACCAAAATCCAAGTGCAAAGTATCCCAGTTAGGCATACGATTCTGAATGCATAATTTAGTTGCCATATTTTGTTTCTTTCTTCTGTGTAAAATGTTTATGAAGTTGTCAGATTTATTAGATATTTAGAATTTTCCTTTAATTTCTTGCTGCATTTTTCTCTCTGTGCTTTCCATGCCTAAGTTAATCTGCCTGTGGACTGCTCTCATGTCATTTTATTTTGTTTCTATTCATGCTGGATGAGTAGCCAGACTATCAGATTTAAAAAATTCAAACTAGCTGAAATTCAAGAACCTGCTATACTTGTTTGAATTGAAAATTGTTTTTCTTGCTAGCAAGTTGACCTAGTCAAATACTGGGGCAAAAAAATAGTCCTAAATAGTACTCATCTTTAAAGCCTAATGTCCATGAATCTTGACACTCCCTCTTGCTCCCTCCACCGTGCCCCCCCGCCACGTTCTCTTTCCTACTCTTTAAAAAAAAAAAAATTATGTTCATTGCTGTGGGAAGATTTGAAAATTCTCTGGTTAGGTCTCCAATTGCATCTATCTCATCTGGGAGTTGTTTAGGGAAAACAAACGGGAGAAAACAGATCAGATGGGATCACTCTCCTGAACTGGTGACAGCCCAAAATTTGTGCACAACCCAGCTAGACAAAAAAGACAACTCTGATGTTCTGATGGTGACTGAGCTGGGGACCATGAGGTGAATTTTTACCACGCACATGAAGTGATCCCTTTCTGCCTCTAATGTAGGAGAACTCCCCCTTTTTCCCAGCTACAGCAATCCAGTGCTGCTGTTTCAAGCAGAGGATGCCTTTTCTTTCTCACAGACACCTGGCCCAGCAAAGCACACGTGCTGTCTGGCTGCTGGTGGCTGCAGGGAAACATCAGATGAGAAAAGATGCTACCAAAGCTCCTGCTTGGTGTGATCTCAGTCATTTGGTTCATGATGAATTAATTTTAAAAATAAGCTACAGAAAAAAGTGTTTCGATCTGGGAACCAGAAAGAATTTGGTGTTTACTCAGACTGAGAACCTGAGTATGAATATAAATTTTTAAATGAGCCAGTATATTGCATGAGTAGTTCATCAACTTAAAAGTGGTATCACTGGGTTGCCTCAGTTTTACATTTGAAACCATTGTGTTCCCCGAAAAGCTGTTCTCACAAAACAGTTAATTAAGGTAACCATGCATACAATTTAAATATAAAATAAAGTTTAGATGTGGTTTCATAGCAAATGTGATCTGTTTAGAAATATGCCCAGCTGAGAAGATTGAGGCATGGTGGGGATTACATATCACAGCGTTGTGGCTTTGCCCTGTTGCGGGTCAAGGGCATCTCCAGGGTGTCAAACTTGTGGGACCTGACACTTCCCTCCCCAGGGCAGAAGCACCACCTAAAGGCAGGGCATCTTCCTCCATCAGCAATTTACAAAGACTGCACTTACATGCTCTGGCTGCCCTTCTGCCAGGTGAGCTTCCTCCCACGTTCAAACAAGAGGGTAAAAATGGGATTTATCAGGTGGATAAAATGGAAATCAGTGGCAAAATTCCCATAGATCACTGACTGCTGTTTCACTCACAATATTTAATTAAGAACACCATATCTAGAATGTAAGAAAAGCTGAGCAATAGTTCGTAGTACTTGTCATATTTAAAATTTAGGAATGCCTTCAGAGGTCTGCCCACAAGTCTGTACAGAGGTGTCAACAGGAAGGCTTCATGCCATAGTGTGGATTGAATATGGTAATATGAGCTGTGCTCCTAATAGTGCTGGTAAACAGACTGTTCTAATCAGATTCAAATGCTAATATATATAAAATCTTTACCCATTTAAAAATAATAAAATATTTTCCTTCAATTAATCCTGATTGTGCTAGTAGAACATACAATCAACAATGTTATGCAAATAGTTATTTTTGCAGTTGAAATCAATAACTTATTTTCTTTGTAATACAAAAAAAATAGAAAAAGGAGGTTATTATTAATTGCTTATAAAACTACATCTTTGTGAGGGAAGCCTGCAGGTATTAATCTCATTATCAAGACTTTCCTTCAAAGTCTGTATGACCATTATTGTTCATGATTCGACCACTCAAGAAATCTTGCCATAGACTCCTATTTTGAAAGTATTTATTGGAAGCTGAATGAAATTAGTTCTTTATGAGCTAAGTAATTGTAAAGTTACATTATCCTGTGGAAAGAGATAACTGATAAAATCTGAGAATTTCAATTTTAAAACGGCTGTGCCTTGCTACACTGAAGCTATGATAACCCTCATATTTATAAATCTATACCTTACTGGCTGCACATACATAGTCATGAAGTATCAGTCCTGATAAAATAGTTTAAATATTGATTATAAAATAACCTGTGTTAACAATAAGCATATTGCTTGCTCATGCATATGGTATTTTTTGTTTCATTTGAATTACTGTATGTTTAATTTCTTTCTTATTTTTGTTTCATTCTCTTGAACAGCCATTGTTCAACGTGGTCTGACCCACAAATGGGAGAAGCTTTGCTAATTCAGTTTTAATGACACTCCCACACCAGTAAAATTCTTGGCTCCTGAGGAGGAAGGAGGGCTTTTTGCTAAGACCTGGTGCATCCAGCCCAAAGATCCTGCAGAAAATTTTCAGTTTCTTTTTCAATTTCTGACAAGGAATGGGTAACAGCACTGAATATAGAGATAGCCCAAGCTGGGAATACAAGCAGCAAGTGCTGCTCACTAATCTTCTCTACAGAGCTCTAGGGATCACACCCTACCCCCAGAGGCTTGTGTGTGGTGAGGGCTTCCTGCGGCCACAGTTTCTCACAGTGCTCAGGTGGAATCCTCTTTTTCACTGGTCATGTGGCCTTGTCCTGAATGTGTGCCCTCCCCACCCATGCAGGGCATCTCTATGGTGTCCCCATCATCCTTTTGGGGAATTACCATTCTCCTGCAATCCTTACATCTTCAGAAACTAATGAAGGGCCTGCAGTATCCCAGAAAAGGGCTGCCAGGACTGCAGCAGTGAGGCTTGGCTCTCTCTGGGGTGGTCATTGAGCTTCTTTACCCTTGCACATGGTTCTGGATACGCAGTGCTGGTCTTGTGCCATGAAATTGCCTTTGAAGTCAAGCCTGAGGCTGTCAAAGCAGACTTGAATTTTGTCTCTAAAATGAGGAGGTGGTTTCTGCTTTATTCCCAACCAAATTGTGAGATGATTTCTTTCACAACTTTCTTATGTGTTCTTTTCAGCAGGGGAAAATTGACAAACCTAGAGTGTAATGGTCATGGCTTCCATGCATAGCAGGGGTATCTAATTGCCAGGGAGCATTCTGTGGTAAAGACCTCTGGTTTAAACAGAGAAAAAGCCCCAACCACTGCTCCCTCAGTGCAAAGCAATTATCTGTATTCTGGAAGTATGTATTTTTTTCAAAATTCCATCTATTTCCAAAGGTTTGCCATATATCAGAGCAGACTGTCCAAAATGATATAAAACATTCAACAGATAAGGAGCAACCATTTTATTAAAATAATATGTGTCTGTTTTCCTGCATATATGTGAGTAGTGGTGGAATCAGCATCCCTGAATCTGTTCAAAAAGTGAGTAGGTGTGGCATTTCCTGATAGGTATGAGGTTGAAGGGTGAACTTTATGATCTTGGAGGTCTTTTCCAACTTTAATGATTCTGTGATTCTATCTGTGCAGACCAGCTGGGCCTGGTTTGATTTTCATATGAAAACACACCATCCCAAAGTCCTAACCTAGCTCCTTGTAGCACACAGGGGTTGGCTCATGTAATTTTTTGAGGCTGCAGATATTAATGTGTGTCACCACAGCAGGCTGGCACTATGGGCTCCAGTGACAGCCATAGCAAGACAGAGCCTTGCTGGGTCACACCTGGCCACCTTTTCCACGGGACTGGTAAAAAACTGCCTGGCTTCCCTGTCGGTTCCAAAAATAAAAGAAATCCAGAAACCTCCTCAGTTTATAGTCTTTTCCCAATTAGCTGTTCTGGGGTGTGGTTAACGCAAACTAATCATACTCGGGAGTGCTAAAATGTACATGGTGCAGCGCAGTGCCTCGCGTCTCCTGGGGTGTGATTATTTAATGATAATGATGCCCCCTGCAGAGGCACCTTATTGCTCTTTTGCAAAAACAATCTTTATTGAGGGGAATTAATTGCATTGTTGTTGATAGCAAGAAATAAGTTAATATTTTGAAATGATCTTTCTGGTTTGCACAGCTTAAAGGGATGTTAGCACAATTATGTCAAATAAATGACCTGCTTTGAAAGTTTCTCCATATATTAGGTCTGGATTCCAAAACCATTCTGAATATATGTTTTCTCTGAAGATTTGGTTTCACTGGGAGTCTTGAAATATGCTGAGAAGAGTTAATCTTTCTGTTCCATGGATACCTTGTATTGCTGCCTAAAAATTGATCTCTTCAGGGTCACTGACTGTTTTCTACTTAGAGGCAAATTTGCAGTTACACTGGATTCCCACAGCATATTTACTCTATGCAAAGTGTCTGAGAGCAACTTTTATGGTAGGGTTTTTAATTAGTGCGATGTATAAAAGCAGCGAAGTTAATAAGGATGAAATTTGCTGGTGTGCTGACTTCTATGGAAGGCAATTGCCTCAGAGTCATGGTCATAGCCTAGTCTTAAATATCCATCCATATTATTGCACTGACGCTTCATAGATTCTGGAAGACGCTGCTCACAGCTCCCAACTGGAAAAGATACAAGCAGCCACATATACTTTACCTATTCCTATCTACCCACTAATTTATCTCCAGAATAATCGCTAATTTACTTATCTCAGTGCTAATGTTTGCTCCAGTAGTTTGGGTTTTGTTTCTTACTTTATGGGAGTCTTTGCATCATTTTTATCACCTGCTTGCTTTTTTATACTAATGGTTCAGTACATCAGTATTACAGTAATAATATAGGTATATATCCATTGTAAAATGATGATTTACAGCAGCAGGATGGATGTATTTACCATGGATGCAGTGTTGCAACAAATGAAAGGATCAGAAATATGTGCCCCTGTGTCAGCATGTGTGCAGGCACACCTGAGTGTGTATGAGAGGAGCAAAGCCACGTGCTGAGGTCACCTGCAGTGGTGCTGGCTGTGTGTGTGAGGCTGCTGAGGAAGAGGCAGAGTCCCACTCTGGGGCTGGAAGGGGCCAGAGGAGCTCACAGGCTCCATCGCTACCTCTGCAGCTGGTCCTGGCCAAGATCACTCCTTGCTCCTGGTGTCCCCAGCATCACAAGGGTGCTCAAATGATGAGGGGCTTGGCTGTGCTCCTCCTTCTTGCTGAACATTGGTGATCTCTGCTACCACCCTGGGTGAGCATCCCATTCCTGCCCCTCTGAGAGGGCAAATGGTATGCTCTGAAATACTGTTTTGTAAAGAGTCAGCATCATTTTGTTTCTGAGGGTCTGTGGGTCATAGAGATTGTAGGATTGTTCCTGTTGGAAGGCAAATCAATCTCTTACTGCTGTTGTAGGTATGTGTGTATTTTACTTTAGTATCTTATGGACATTTTTGTTTGATTGGTCTCCTGCCAGTGCAAATGTTCCATCATTTTTGTGCCTAAAGCCCAGAGGGGTACACTAGAGGAAGAAAACTTGATATTTCTGGTTATATGAACACTGTACAGCCTCACCTTAATAGCTTCTTAGACTGCATGTATAATGCCTTTTCATCATTTTGGTACCTGGAAAATGTCCATTTGAAGAAAGGTTTTGCTTTCATACTTTTCAGCTTTTTATTTCCCTTAATTTTGCTCCTATAGAAATAGTTTCCATGTACATACTTCTAGTTTTAGTTTAGTAGGATTGCCTCACCAATATACAAGCAGCCTGCCTTTCATCTGGATGAAGCCAAGATCTTAGATCAGCTTCTATGTTAAATATAAAATATTAGTTCTAGATAAACTAATTTGTGTTGTGTAAAGACTGGTTGCTTCCTCTTCAGAGGATGAATGGATATTCTAATTTTTTTTCCATCTTTCCAGCTGGAAAAACAGCTGAACATGGAGTTGTTCAATGTAGGTTTCTTATTTTCACAGAAAAAATGTGGACAATTACATCATGCATTTTAATTTTTTCAGTCCCTACAAAAAGAGAAGCATATTTGATCTGTTTTCCATTAACTGATTTAGTAATAATACTCAGTATTGGTAATAATAACAAATTTTAAAAAAATCTTTTTTTCTTAGGCCTGAATGTCAAGATCAGTCATCTGCATTGTTTTGTTTTAGTAGCTTTGATAAGTAAAGAATTAAAAAAACTGAAGCTTTCAGGGATGCCAGGGGTGTTGACAGAAAGTCGAGGAAAAGAATGTGGCAAAGAGCAATAGAAATCAGGAAAAGCACTGCAGGTGATGGAAGAGATGTGATGAATAGCAAAAGGAGCTGGGAGAATAAACATTTCTCAGTCTTGGAATGAGGCAAGGGAAGGCAGGAGGAAGTGGCAGGGGGAGACAGCCCCTCCAGCACCCCTGATCTGAAGGTTTGGGAGGATGACAGTGCTGTGTGAATGTGAGCAGGAAACATGAAATGGAACAGTCTCATGTGAAGAACCAGCCGAGTTCTTGGAAACAAAGAAAGAAGCCTGCAACCCGAGGGAGGAGAATTGGCCCTTCATCCCCCCCCAGGTTCTCTTGTTGGGTGTCACTGCCAGGAAAGTCTGTGGGAAGGAAGAATCCATGTTCTAGCTACATGTTTGGGATCCATTTCAGCAACAAATTGCTACTCTGAGCAGCCTCTTGAAAGATGGTGCTTACAGGAGTTAGGTAGTCCCTTGGAAGACATCTATGGTGGCCAGAATTTATGTCACTGAATGAATAA
>VZTB01002285.1:215373-242502 GCA_013397245.1 Thryothorus ludovicianus
ATTTACCCTCCTATGTACTTCTCAGTTTCTAAAGTTGCTTTAAATAACTCTTTCCTTTAAATTTGATTTTTAATTATTGAGCATTAAAATGCTTCCATAAAGTATCAGGTTTGACTTTCCTAGATTAAAACTACAGTACTGGATCACAACTATAACATCATACTGACTTCAAATTTCAGCTGTTAAAGGTCTAAAAACACATGGAAAATGTGGATCCAAATGCAGAATTAGACTCTGAGTGCTTCCAGCCTCAGTGCTCATGTTCACCTTTAGATTTGCATCATGGTATGACATTATCCTTAAAAGCTATTCTTGACCTTTTTTCCCCCATCTAGAACCCTTTTATTTTGCTCCACAGCATCTTTAGTCTGCATTAAAGATCAAAGCAAGATTTAAAGCTTTTATTACTTTCTAATGTCTTCCCTTTTTGTCTGCTTTTGCACCATGTTATATCTCTTGGTAGTTTCAGTATTGCATTTTCCATCTGTGCTACCTTTTCCCATTTTTTCCATCATTTGTTAAACAAAATATTCTTCTCTCTAGGGTTAAATTTTGAATTCAGACTTTTTTCTTTCTTTTCTGCTCTGTGAGTTAACGTATTTTGTACTCAGTTCCTATAAATGGAGCTGCAGAAGAGGACTATCACGTTTCTTTCTCAGAGTCCTGTTTTGCTGACAAAGAGAAGCAAACAGACAACCTGTAGTTTTGTCCTGGTGGCTTTTCTTGTTGAAAATGAGAGAAGAGCTAAGGAATGACTGAGATTACCAAACTGGCTCATCAACAAATTTAAAATGCTTAAAATATCTCAGAATCATTGAACTGCTGATGATAGGGTAGCCTACAGCTTATTTCAGATATATTTGAGTCATGTCTTATGCCTGAGACTACATGGAAAGTTCTGCTTCTCCTCTGTGCTCCTTGCTCTGCTCTGAGTGTTGCTGTGTAGCTGCAGGAAGTGCTGCTCTGGTCCTGGGCTGCAGCTGCACAGCTGGTGGCCACATTTGGTGCTAATGGCAAGCTTTGAAGGGACACGTCAGTAGGTCAGCATACGTAATGCAGTGGGAGCTTTTCAGCATCTGTACCTGCTCCAGCACCTGCAGAGGCCCAGTGACCTCGGTGGCCATGCTCAGGCTTTGCAGAGTCAAGACATAAGAGAGGCAAGTGGAAGCCTTGGCCCCAGCCTCAGACAACAGATGCTGGAGACAATAAAATCTTCTCAGAAAAGGAAGCAATTATTGCAGCTTTCTAGCCAACAATTACCTTGCTCTTATAAATTATGTTGATGTCCATGATATAACACAGGTTGCTGAGCACATGATCACTGTCATGGGCTGCCACTGGCTTCCCTGCTGATGCCTGACACTACTTGTAACCCATTTTATTTAGCCTGTAGGACAAAGGTGCTCTATAAAATGAGACTGGTCTCAAAATCATGTAATATGCTGTCTGTCCTGATGTCCCCCAGCTTTCTCTGCAATATTCTCCTCTAAGTCAAAGCTGTAGCCAGGTAAATTTCACTGTCTTAATCTGGCATTTGCAAATGGTGGCAGCCAAAAAGTCATTTGCATGGGCAAGTTTGCCAAGATTTACTTAGGAATTTATATAAAGAACTAGCACAGTATCAAAAATATAGTTTTCTCTCCTTTCAGGTTGCAACCTCTTTTGAAACATCTCTCGCTGCCTTTCTGTTGTCATTTAATTTCCACATGCACAAATACAGGATTCATTCCCAGTTCTCTTGACTATAACATATCAACCCTCTCGCTAACATCCTTAACCTCTGCCCTGAGAAAACTAATCATCTCTCTTGTTAGCTCAGTCCCTTTTAGAGATGGCAGTGCACAAAGCACACCAACACTTCTCTACTGTAAGTAGCGAAGAGATGCTTCTCTCTACTTGGTGTGTTCCACGGCTTCCACACTGATTTGTGTTGTACAATTCAATCTTCTGAATCACCCTTAATGACATCTATTATCTAAAACCCATTGGGCACCACTACTTCAATTAATTACACTACCTCTCTCTTTTCATACCTGCTCTTGTACGTACCCAGTCACTGCCCTTAATGTCATCCTATTTCTCCTGTGCTAAGGTTCCCAAGTACTCATCCAGCAGCGCAGGCAGCCGGCTCTGTCCTCCTGCAGAACTGCTGAGGGTGCTCGTAAGGAGTGTTTTCTTGCCTCCTTTCCTCAAACAAAAGCAATCCTTATATAATAAAGGGAGTGGAGGAAGGTGTTACGGGGGACACTGCCGGAGAGGGGCTCCAACCATTCAATCTGGATTTAGATTCACTGTTTGTACAGACATGAGCTGGGAATCTCGGTGGTCAGATGTGCCTAAGGTTCACTAGGAGTTGAGTTTTTACAGAGAGCAAATGGACCTTTTGAAAGTCCCAGATTTCTTAGCTGGTGTGTCAATACACATTTTCTTCAGGGTGGAGGATATTCCTGTTCAATTCTATGCATGGGACTTAATCACAGTGAAGTAATATTTCTAGTATATTAGTATATCTTATAACAATGCAACAGTCAGCCATTCATCAAGCTCAATGAAGCATATTTAAGTTTTCTAGAAGCTTCTCATTCATGTGATACTGAATTCTTGACTATTCATAATAGTAAAAACAAATGAAGCCCTTTCAGGCAGCAGTGGCTGTACAAGGAGAGCTGATTATTTAGAACAGGAGTGATTTGGAAGACTCAGTACTGTCCCACACAGTAATTTAGAAGTAATATTTTTTAAAATAGTTTTCCTATACATCCTCCTCCTTCCCCAGCTGAATGAATTGAAAGTCAGAATAGAGACCCATTGATTATTCTGGCTTCAAGGATCATGAAGAGGTTAATTAGGGACTGATAAAAAGTTCTCTGGGGCGAGGGTCATGTCTTTGTATGTATTTGCATTATGACTAATGCAGTGTCCCTCTGAGACTACTGGGGCTGTAGGGTTCTTCTATAATATAAATAATATTAAATTGCACTTTAGAAAGTGGCAATTTTTAAATCTTTACCTTTTTAAGAGCTATGTCCAAATTTCTAGGGCAATTTGAATGCAGAAAAAAGGTTGGTTTCTCATTTTGATTCCTTTAGAGGGCTGTTATGAGTGAAAAAGTTCTCCTGGACTGACATAAATGTAATCTCAGATTTAGGAGGGAGCCCTGTGCATCACACCAGCATGCACACAGAAATGCTCATGGTTCTTCTGGTGTGTTTTGATTTTTTTCCTCGTTGGATCCAAGGTGCATGAAGTGGATGTACCTGAAAGAGGTGAGCGCATCTTTCCACTTATCCCACCGAGAGGAGCTTGGAACCACAAACCTGGAGGTCTTATGGGAGACCTGTCCCTGCATCTTCTCCTTGACAATTATCTCCATTTTTCAGACTTCCCTGAGGGGATGAGGGCCCCATCCATGGCACACAAACACTTGTGGCAACTGGTAAGTGCAGGCATCACAGATATTTGATGGTGGCATGGTGATGGGGAGGGATAGTGTTAAATAAGTTACTGTAGGTGTCTGATACTGTAATTTCTTAGTGTTCCTGGTCACTCTTTGCAGAATCACAAGTTTATGTGCCCCATGAAGGAACAAAGAAGATCATTGGGCTTTTTATGAGAAATCTTGATCCTCCTACTTCCTACCTTAGAAAGTAATAGGACAGCAAGAGAAGTAAATCGTAAAAATCAGTATAAAATAATAGCTAGAAAGTATGTATCTGCCTTTTCTAATGTTTAAATATACTCTGAAAATATTCCTAAAAATTCAGCCTCTACTAGCTGGGTAGGGGCACCCTTATGCATCTCTGTTCATACAGTTGATTTGTAATCCCAAAACCATAATTTGGCCTTGATACCTGTCTCTGCTTTATCTAACAGCTTTATTCTTATTCTAGTGATCAGGGACTTTTTTCCCCTGCCTTTTCCCTCTTCCCAATCCTACAAATATTTCCCAAGCAGCTAATTTTCTCTTGATTTTCTGCTGAAATAGTTGTGTCTACTTCTCCTTAGCTCTGGTACAAAAAATCCCCAAAAGCAAGAAAGTCAACAATTCTCAAATCAAGACTGAACCATCACCTTTCTTCAGATACATCCCATATCTTTTCTATGGCTTAAATCAAAACACTGCAAGCTTTATTCCTCTTTGTTGTTTGAGTTTTGCCCGTTCCTGCAGGTTGCAGCATCTCTGTGCAGTATGCCAATGGAGTCTGAATTATTTTGTCATCTGGGCCAAAAAGTGATTATAGATTGCATGGCAAATTTGGCTTGCCTTCCTGCTTTCCTTGAAACTTGTGGATGTGGCCAATGCACTGAGAGAAGACCCCCAGTGGGTCTGGCCAGCCACAGGCCCTCCAGAACATTCCAAAGGGTGAGATAATAGGCAAAAAAATTTGGTGCTGGTCATGGCTTATTACTTAAACACAAGCTGTAACTTGGTCTCTTCCTTCTCTTCTCTGCTAAGGGGATTTCAGTAAGATACAGGAAAGAAAATAAAAGTGGCATTTTCTACAGGAAACGGCCCTCACGAATATGTCTCTGCTAATAATTACAGAGCTGGTTTTATTTTGTTCAATGCACTGCCTCAGTTTTGGATCCACATCAAGAGCAGCATATGCTCTCCAAACTAAAATATGTGCATATCTGATTTTTGACAAAAAAAATTATTTAATTGATCTCTTCCTACCCTCTCCTCTCCCCCTCCTTCTCTTCCTGTCGTTTTTGCCCATTTCTTTACTAATTCCATAATATAGTAAGCCCCCTATTATGAAAGAAATCCGAATTAATTTAAATACAAAATATAAAGAATTAACCTTACAGCAAAACAGATAACAGAAAAAAGAGATAGTTTTTCTCTGTCAAGTGACAGCCTTCTCGTTTATTATCATTTTAACAAATTAAGTTGCAAAATTGGCATTATTTCAGAACTGTACAAAATGTAATGACTCTATGAAATATATTGAATTTTTCAAGTATTAAAAATCCCTTAGTTTTGAAAATGAATCACTGGAAATGATCCTTAAGGATCCCAAGTTTTTGTGCCATTTCTATACTATGCCTGCACAAAATCTAATGGCATTTGCCGAGTTAATCCTGGATATTCCATTGTTTTGGTATTTGTACTCTCTTAGTTAAATACAACATGTGTGAGAAAATCAAAGGGAAGAGATGTTGTTAAAATAGGAGAAAATATTTATCCTTTAAATGTAAGAAATACTTGTCACCCAAAATAAATCTGGCTTAAACTCTTTAAGTCTTAAATAAGTTGGAAGTTAAAATAAGTTTTCAGTATTAAAACTCTCTCCCCTTGAAAGTGTGTGTTTGCACGTGTGCATGCACAAGGGTGTGTGTCTGTGTGGAAGAGAACAACGTATGCTAAAATTAACTTCTCCTAAACCTTGTTTCAGCAGCCTTGAGAGCTGGTATGTGACAGGTGCCATACAAACAGATCTCAATGATAAAGATAGAATCTTGTGTGGGACTACCCACTTCTAGAAGACGTGGGGATGAACTCCACCTCTAGCATGTATTTATTTTTTTATTTTACTATGGATGTGCAGAAGCCCAGACAGGGCAGGGGTAGCTGGTGGGGGCAGTTGCAGAGGCTGGGCTAGGGAGAGCACAGGGCACGGGACAGGCATTTCTAAAGGGGACACAGGGTGCCAGCTGAGTGGGAAATGCTGCTGTCTGAAGTTCCAGCAGGGTGGAAAGGAAGCCAGGGAGAGTTGGAGACCCCCAGGATGGAGGCTGCTCTCCCATGAGGACACTATCATGAATGTTATAACTCAGAAAAGTGAGATCTTGTCAAAAATGAAATAGATGCATAGGTGTGGTAAGAGCCACAGGAATGTTTCCCCCCTCAGGTTCTCTCTCTTCTGGCCTATCCGTGCATCGTGTCACTTCAGCTGTCCCTGTGCCATGGGTCCCTTGCTAGAAAATTGGTGCAGCTGGTTCTGCTGCCTCGGTGTGTGCATGATAATGTGGCCATTTTAGCTCAGCCCTTGCCAGCGTTTTCTCTCCCCAAACCCTCCAGGAGCATTCCCTGCTAACATGCCTTTCCCAGAACCACCTCTGCTCGCGTCTCTGCCGCGCCTTTGCCTGTCCTTCGGATACATCTGTGTCTTTGCCCTCCGAGAGAGTGCCCTTTTTTCTGTTGGCAGCCCTTGCATAGGTGCCGTGTGTTGTGCTGCCTCTCTTCTCTGTCTCACTCTATTCACTTTCCTGCTGATGAGACCCATGTTGCTTTGGCAGAAAAACTAAAATACAGTAGTTCATCAATCCAAAATCCACTATGATGCACTTGTCTGACAGTGGGGGTTTGGCTGAAGGTGATTTTGACTATGAGCTTGACTCTTCTTTTCCTTTTAAAGTAGAAAAGAACTGCAACACTTTATGTCTAATATAGATTGTACAAAGGATTTTTTAAAAAGCATGTCTTTATTGGTGGACATTGTAGAGAAATTGCTTGATTTGAGAAGTTATGGGGAAGAGAATTGGTGCTGGTGCCAGTGCATGTCCTCATTTTGGAAATGGTGAGCACTTTGTGTCTCATTCTCAGGGGATATAAGGATTCCTAGTCCAGAAGAAAAGTGGCTGTTGCAACTGGTGCAACCATGGTTGGTTTTCTGCAGCATATCCAAACTGGAGAGAGGTGTGGCTGCAGGAGAAATGCCTGAGCCTTGAACAGTTTTTCAGATGACTCTGGAGAATCTCACATGACATTGTAAGAGCTAAAAATTCATCTATTACAGCCATGATAACAAAACACACCGGGATGGGACTATGAGTAATTTGGGAGGAATCTGTTCCCCTTCTTCCTGTAATATTCTGTTTAAATTAAAATGTTGATGAAAATTCAGTTTTAAACTCAAGCTAATCTTGATCTTCCATATAAGAATTGCTCCTGAGCTTTTTGGTAGCATGAAAACTATCTTGGTGTCCTTGGGTAAAATCTATGTTCCTTGCAATATTGAACATGATGGTCCTCGCCCTGCAGGCCTCTGCTCTTCACACCAGCAGTGTCTGCATGCCATCAACCCTGAAATAATGGCAAGTCATCTGGAAGCCCTCTGGAATCACTTTATCTTAAAAGGTCGCATTTAAGATTAAAAAAAAATGAAATTGAATAATCCATTTGTGACTTCATCTGGAAAGGGTTGGAATCCGATAGAGAACAGACTTGTAAAGATATTTGTGTACTTCTCATTCTGAGTAGTGATTAGTGTGCCATGTTTGTATCACTTTTACAGCCAACTGATGCCGAATATCAAACTAAGCCGTAGCAACAGCAGAGCAAACATCAAGGTAGGGCTGATCTCGGAGCACGCCGATGCCTGGGAGAGGAGCCCGCACTTCCCTTGAAGTTCCAACATCAAAGATGAGGAATAACTCCCGTCTCGATGTTCCAGCTTCTCACATCATCTGAGTATCCTTTGGCAGCAACAGTTGGCCCAAGCCTTGGAGCAGCAGCTGGTAAGTCCAGAGGCAGAACTGTGATGCCTGTGGCATCAGATGTACTGGAAACCCTTCTAAACTCTATTTTGAAGTTTCAGCATTAGTGTGGACCTAATTATAAGACACAGATTCCAATGACAGGCTGTGTGTGTGATTATGCATGGTGGCAGGGCTTACACAAGAGCTGAGTGGTTACTGGCTGCTCTTTAAGGAGAGGACGTGGCTGGCAGCACGGGGAGACACGAGCGGGCTTAGTCTGTGCCCGGGCCAGGAGACTGAGCTGCAGCTCAGATGAGCTTTCCTGGCTTCTCCCTTGGTTTGCTGCGTGGCATTGGGTGAGTCCCTTAACTCCTCTGTGCAAAAGTGGGCCTGTGATTAGAATGGTATTGCCAGCACCTGCTCTAAGGGCTGCAGAGTCCTTGGATATGCTGAGTACTTCAGGGTCTCTATGGACTTATGGAAGCACATGCAGATGTGTCTAGGTGGCTACCTTTTACTTATATAACACATCTATTATATATATATAAATAAAATAGATGCATCCACCCATACACACCTATTATATGTATTTGCATGTGTGAATGCACCTGCAGAGACTTTTGGTTATGACAATGTAATCCTGTTTCATTGAGTCATCACATCTGAGGGCTATTTCAGTGTTGTGAAGTGAGCTCCACTGATTCCAGGTCCTGGCCTTCAGAAACCAGTCAGCTCTGGTGTACCTGTGCACACCTTCTGGGTCAGCTCAGTGTGCTCCCTGCTGTTTTCTGGCATGTGCCAGTGCAGTGGGTTCTCAGGGAGGTGTGTGCAGGGTTGGAGCCTGTTCTGACCCTACTTTTAAAAGTCTGAACATGATCATTTGATGTAGTTTTCCAGTGTAGCAGAAAAGCTCACAATTCACTCATGCCTAGGGATGGCAGTGTTTAAAAATAAAGCATTTAGCTTTAGAAGTGCCTTAAGCATGACTAGGAAATTGAAGGCAGCCTTAACTATGGAAACCCTGGGATCTGCAGTGTACAGGGGCTTTGTGGTGACTGCTTGGACTGTGAAGCCCTGATACAATGGGATGAATTGTACCATCATTTATGCTGGTAAAATCCCTCATCATAATGGACAGGGCTCACTGGCACAACAGTACTGGGAGCAAGAGTGAACTTGAAACTATGGCAAGACCCTGGAGTGCTTAAGTATTGTTTTCAGAGGAGCCAGGATGCCAGTAGATCACACTAAAATCTGTTTATTTGAGCATTTAAATTTGAATTTTCACAGCAGTGTCTTGGAATCAAGTAACTTAAATTCCAGTGAAAATTTCAGCCCAACTGCTCCAGATTCTGTGGAAAACTTTAGTCTGATGCTCCTCTTCTGTTACAGGTGTCAGTGAATAATAATAATAAAAAAATTGAGTTGTGTGATGCTGAATCTACCAAGGATTCTTATTATACATTTATAAAATAAACCCTAATGGCTTTTTGGAGTGGTTATGGTGTAGTCTGTCAATGTATATTAAGATTACTATGATAGCACATAGCCTTTATGATAAAAGCATGCAAATTAACATAGAAATCTGCAGAACTTTGCATATTTTCCTGTAATTTAATACAAACAGATCCAGATTTACAGAACCACATGCACAGGAATCGTGTGTGCACGTTTCTTGCGTGTGCATTGCTGACCTTAAGCAGGAGAATGAGAGAGAGGAACAGCTCACATGGTTCAGATCTGCACTGAGGTCTGCAGCTCCGCATGCCAAATGAAACACAAGGCGACTTTTGATGGCCAAGTGAGCCATCAAAAAGGTTTTTTTAATGGAAATGCTGTCACACTCTTAAGTAGAGTACTGCTGCCAGGCATCACATCAATAATGCAAACTTTGGAAGACAATCTTGCAAACTAAATAGCCAAGAATTCTGAAGTATTTCTATAAAGAAAAAGAGGAAAAAAAGGTGATCATTATGAAGAGGGGGGAAAGCCATCAAGTGAAATTTAATTTTGCATTCAGATTTATTATTGCTGTCTGTTCCATGTGCTGAAATGCCTGTTTACTTGCAAAGGACAGTTTCTTTCCATAATGAATCATAGTAACACTTAAATTAAGCACAGTAAAAGAATGGTTAATGTCATAACACGCTGACAATTTAACCTGGCCAATATTTTTATTGCCTTGTACAATAAACCTAACAGAGCACAACTTGCTTTTTGACTGGTGGAAAATCGGTTATGAACCGCCAGGGAATGACCAATTTTTCAAATGCAGCCATTCAGTCACACTATAGCCACTAATACTTTTTTTTTCCTGTACACTATTGCTGTTATAATCTTTTGAGGATATTTTATCACGGCAATAACCTCCTCAAAATCAGTCTTTACTGCAGTTAATGACTGGACAGCTGGAGCATTAACTGGCCTTGGCTTTGCCTCTAGCCATTAACTAACAAACCAGTTGTTATCTGCAGGTAACAACCAATTTCTTGTAGAATTTTCTTGATAAAGTGTCTCACTGGATAAAAGTTGTGGGTTTTTTTCCCCCCTTCTTTCCTCAGCTAAGATCTAGCAAGTGTGAGATAACACACAGAGAAAGAATTGCAGAGAAGTAGCAGTAAGTACGAGTGTTGCAAAATAAGTTAAATTATAAACCAAAATCCATAAAGCGTCGATTGTTTACTCCAGCCAGAATTTTGAGTCACATTAATAAAAGATTGCTGTGTTATGTGGTGGTCACTTGGGTGTGGTGCATGGGCTGAATTGAGGAGTGGATCTGGGGGGCTGTGGCAGCGGGCACTGCTCAGGGTGGTCCCCTGGCAGCATCACCACATGGCACAGCCCTCCCAGGGCAGAGGGGGGACAGCAGCAGGGCCACGGCAGCTGCTGCCCGCTCAGGCACAGACCTAAGGACGTGGACACTGTTTTTAAAGTGCCTTGCATCTTCCCAGATGACATGGGTATTATTTTTGAGGGCCTTCATAAAATTTTAGCCTTTTTGCTCGCGGTTCAAAGTGATGAAATGTTAACCTCTGTTTTGTTGCACCATTGTTTTAAAAGTAGGGTTAGAAGATCCAGATGAAATCAGTACATTACTGAGGGTTTTAAAGAGGACATCCACAGCATCATTAAATAGAAGCAGAATAAGTGAAATGTACAAATGAAACACCCATAAAAAGCCAAGCTCTATCATGCCATAAACAATGATGTTTTAAAACTCTTAATAGGCTTAATAACAGTTTATTATTTTACCTTAACCCTTTTAAATGCCTTGTTTTTCCGGCTTTTATCTTGGTGGTTCTGAGCTGTTAATACCACTTCTTAAATTTTCCCCTCTAGGTATATTTTTCAGGAGTGAATATGAAGAAAAAGTAAATGCAATGCATGCATTTGCTTTGAAAAAACACAGTAGGCACTGTGCCCAAAACCCTTCCTGGGCTAGGCTGCGGGATACAGCAAGTATCTCGTGTCTCTAGTACTTACAGAGGATTTCTAAAACTGGAGGTGAAAATCCTGAATCAGTGAGAACCTGAATGACAGGTCAGTGTCTCCCAGGGGTCAGGAGCCTCCCACAGTGTCTGGATTTGCAGCCTCCCTCACAGCTCCCATCTGCCCCACACACAGGGACCATGCCTTGCCCTCCCTCCACTGAGGATTTTTATGTATTTCCAGATGTTTCCACTGGAGTCTTTTGCAAAACATTTTATTGTCAACCAGAAATAAAAAAATTAATAACAACCAGAATTTCAAACCAGAGAGTCAATTTCATATTCTGTTACATTTTGAAACTATTTTAATCTGGGAAGGTTTGGGGGATTTTTGGTGGTAAGGATTTTCTTGCACTTGGAATTACTGTGTATTCAGCACATATGCAAGTTGTTCCCTTTCTTTTTGGTATCCATGTAGAACTGGCTCATGCTATGGGAGATTTCCTTTGGACATTGATGTAAGAATAGACCCTTTCACTGTATGTGTACTAACTACCAATATTAGTTGCAATTCAAGCATTTCTAGCAATTTGAATGGATCCAATGATTTTTAAATCATTCTTAATTTCATATGCCTACTCCTTTAATCTCTTTCAAATTACTGAAAATGTAAGACATTCTAAACATTCCTGATCATTCTTCATTGCTTTGGCCCCATAAAGCCAATCTTTTCCAAAGTTAAGCACTTAAAAATTTGAAGTACTCCAATAAATTTAAATTGGCATATTCTGTGCATATCAATTGAGAATTATTAGAGCATTAATGCCTAGGAGTGATGGCTGAGGGCATGCAAACCAGTTCATACATTGATTTTTAATGGCTTTTTATTGATTCTGTGCTTTTTAAACTTGATACCCTTAGGTTGCCTCTTACATGGAGTTAACAGGTTTGTGATGATACACCAAGTTTGGAAGAGGTATCATTTTCCTCTTGCACTTTTTCTTTTCTCCTTATGGCTTATTATTATAAACTGCTCAGATGCAAACAGCAAACATGCTTGGTCTGTGGCTTTAAAAACAGTGGTTGTCACTTTAACAGGATATGGTTCATCATGTTTCCGTGGCTTATCTGTAGACCAGATTTCTGTTCAAACCTTTAAGGGTTTCTCTCTTGTGGTGTGAGCACACAGTGCTCACCAGCAATGATGGATGCTCTAGACCTGCCCTGACAGGATTCTTAGTAATTTTTAAATGTCAATCTTAATTTGTCAGGCCAAGGTATTGTAGGTGTCATAAAGCACAAAGTGAAAATGCACCTTAGTACTTTTACATTTTGAAAATTATTCATACATATTATGAATACAGACCTCTGGTCTTTGTGTAATTCCACTGCATGTATTGATACCCTGGTATTGACCTATTAACCAATACATCATCACTGCAACCTGCACTGGTGCTAACTGGGGCAAGTGAGTGTTGTACTGGTGACTGCCCTCCCTTGGAGGAGGAGGAAGGCAGGGGATGGTGCACAGGCTCAGAGGAAGGGCTGGGACACCCTTTGTGGCATGGCTGGCAGGCTGTGGGGGCAGCTGGTGGCAGCCTGGAGACGTGTCCAGCTGATGGCTCAGGAAGGCTCAGGGAAGCACCACTTTGAACCAGTTACACCACCAGCCTTCCCTGGGTGTGAGATGTGCTCTCTCCAAAGTTTTCCTATGTGGGTCATAACAGGACGAGTGAGAATATTTCTAATAGATTCAATTCTTGTGGGTTTTTCAGTGCCTCTCCCCTGCTGCTTGGGCTGTGTGGTGTGAGCTGTTTGGGGAGGCAGCGACTGCAGTTTCATTTCATGGGGAACCAAACGCTCACACTGCATGGCTGTGATGCTGTTGCTTTGTAATTCCCTTGCTGAGGCTCTGCCAGGAAGCCTGGTGACCACCAGACACAGGTGTCCCCCTCTCCCCCCGCCCGAGATCCCCTCTGGCTGCGGGTAAGGCACGTAGCAGTCTGAGGAGACATTAATTGCTGTTAACTGCGATGGGAGCTTCTGTATTTGGGCTTTGTTTAGGGCAAATTCCTCTGCAATTGCATTGTTAGAAGCCACGGGTCTGTTAAAGTCGGAGTTATTAGGCCATGTGCTTTCTGTGTGTTGTCATAGTCGGAACAACACCAGTGTAAACGTCTGTGCTGGGCAGGGGAAGTGTTAAGTGAAGAATAAAAACAAGCCCAAATTCCCATTTGGAAACTGCATGCCTCAACAAATACCACTGTTCATAGCAAGTTATTAGCTTCTTGGTTGTAATTCTGGTCCTTTTCTAAAGGGAGGTGGAAAAAAGCATGTAAAAGAGATTTTTGACACTTCACGGTGCATTGAATGAACAGCAGAAAACTCCCCAGTCTGCCCGTTCCCATTTACAGTTTGGATGTGGCTGAGGTAACACTTCTTTCTCCTTTTCCACAAGATTCCTGGTTTTCTGGTGGCAGCACCCTAGACACCCCAGAATGCAGGTGAATAACACACTTTCAAATTACAAACCTGAAATGTCCTTTTTTCTCCGGCGCTGTGCAAGGGACACATGTAAGAAACCTTTCTGCCCTCCCAAACAGGAAGGATGTCCCTGATGTGGGCAGTGCCAGGGCTCATTGGTGGGCAGCAGCTGCTCTTCCTCCACAGGGTACCACGGAGGGCAGGATGTCACGTCCTGGGTGACAGGGCTGAGCCCCACTCTGGGGGCTGGCAGGGGTTGCCTCTCTCAACGTGTGATTAGAAGTGGGAAGTAGTTAAGTGACCTCTGGGAGGTTTAGGGGAGGGTTTGCTGGTGTTCTTGGCTGAACTGAACTTCCATGCCTGTATCTGAAATGAACATTCTGAAGTTGACTTATCACAGACCATCCACTTTGCACTGTTACTGCACGTGGCTGAGTTTCTAACAGCTTACAGACCTTAAATGTCCCTGTATTCATCAGGCCACCTATGTAAGAAGGACCTGCAAGAAAGTTTTTCTCCTTCTGAATGTACAGTCTTCACCTTCTTTTGTTTTTGCTGTGTGCCTTCCAGAATTAGAAGATTTGGAGTGAGAAATGTGATTTATATATTTATTTAGAAGCCACTCTGAGCAACAGCACATTTACTAGCTTGGTTCATTTTTATGAATCTGATTCATTGCTTATTAAACCAATGGAAATCTTTCCATTGTTTTCAGCTGGTTCTGGCTCAGAACTTCTTGGTGCTTGACAGTATTTAGTAGGAGCTGAAAGATTTGAACTTCTAAATCATGTTACATTATGGTCTTCTGCCATGCCTGTTTCTTAATTATATGCATAGTCCCAGTATCTGTTGCTGTGTATTTCTGGTTGAGCAGTTTCTGTTTAGTTAAATTTTCACAAGTACGGTGTTAGGAAACAGTTAAACAAAATACCATCAATATTATATTTGTCAAAAATGAGAAACTGAGATAAATATTGAGATCAGTTTTATCCATTCATTAGTTTATGGACACTGAGTCCTGTGAGGAATGTCACAAATTCCCTTGCTGTCTCTCTGTGCTAGATTTAGCATTTGGATCTTTGATTTAATGGAAAGATACATTAAAAACTGATACAGTCAGACAGGTCCCAGTGGGGTGTACATCTATGCTGCCTTTTACGTCACAGTTCTTTCAGCCAAGATTTGCCAGGAGGTTATTTTATCCAGAAGTTGTTCTGGAATGTGCCATGCACTTTTTGTAAGCACGTGGTGCCTTTTCACATGAGAGCAGATCCTGTGCTTGAGCCTGCCCAGCTCTCACGGCTCTCACCTGTGTGTTTGATCTGGGAGCTGCTCGTGTCCCTCGTGTCCCTCGTGTCCCTGAGTGTCACCCTCCACCCTTGGGCTGTGCCAGAGGGGCTCTGCAGGAGCCAACGTGCTCCAGAGGGCACTGGGAACCCCCACAGCTGTGATGTGCTGTGGAACTGTTTGCATTCTTAGCAAAGTTCAGTGTGATCGTGTTTTATTCTTTTATATTGACTTTCTAAATATATTCCAGTAGCTGTCATTTCCCTCAGGAACCTTTACTGAATCCATGGATTTAGAGTTACTATTATAACATATTACAGGACAATTAATTTGTAAGCACTGTAACCTGTCCTAGAAAGCAGATTCTGAGAGGAATACTTTTATCCTTACAATTTAATGTATCGTGTAATGAAAGCTAATCTATGTAGTTCAAATTCAGACATTAAAACAAGTTAAAAGGGTCAGTATATACAATAAATTTCCCTTTGCCAATTTACTCAGTTAATTTAGACATTGCCTTTTCACTTAACTCATTAAAACTTTCTTGCCAAGTTTACTTATCTGTGTTAAGGGTACAATTAATATTATAATTTTTAATTATCCACTTGGTTTTATCAGAGCCAAAGTGTTTCCTTAAGTGTGAATATCAAAATAGAGCCTATATTTTTTTAAGAAAGTGAAGCACTGCAATTTTACTAATTCCTTAATAACATAAATATTTGTGCATCTCATTCCTTACTGTTTATACATCAATAGTTGTGTTGTTTTGTTTTATTTTATAACCTTAGCATAATATATTACTGAAAGCTATATTTTGTACTACTTAATTCTGTACCACTCATTCTGATTTATGGCATCATTTTGTTTCCAGCTCACTCCTTATCTTCAAAAGGCTTGATCCAAAACTCATCAAATTCAGAGGAATAGATCCCAGTGGGCTTTGGATTAGACTGGTAGGGTGAAATTGTGGACTTCATGAAGTTTGCATTACATGTGCAGATATGCAGTACTGAGATTACTTGATAGATTTCTAATTCAGCTTCTTCTATTTAGGAGCAAGTTCTTGAGAATCCTGGCCATGCACTTGAAATTTAAGAGACCATTTTAGTTGCATATATTCATCCATTTTCTTACTATGACATTTGAGAATACATTTATTTGCCAGTTTGATTTTATCATCATTATGGAGGGCTCATGTTTCTAATTTCTCCTACAGTCTCTTGAATTGTTAATGTTAACTCCTACTGAACCCAGCCTTGTTTCCTAACAGAGGGATGCCATTCTGAACTGGTATTGACGCTGAGCTGTTAAAAATAATTTCTTCAGGAAAGACAGGTTTACCAGTCATAATAAAGGACAGCTCATCACAAAAGTGTGGAAAGGAATTAATACAGAAGTAAATAATATTACAATGTACTTAGCTTGTTATTTCTTAGTAGTAGATGTACGGAGTGATAGATATAGAATTATGAAATTGATTTAAGTTCTTCAGTGAAGCAGAAGCTGTTTTGTCATCTTCAGTGCTCCTGCTTTTCTTTTTCACCTGACATTGTTAAATTGCAACACCCTGGACATATCTTCCATTATATGCCAGCTAGAATGTTCCTGGGTTTGCCATTACCTTGATAATTCCCAGTATTCCATCTGGCTGTGTATATAGACTGCTGCACATGAGATCCATTTTATTAAATAAATACAGAGGGAGTGTGTTAATATGAAACGATTGTAGCAGATACTCGTAGATAATCCTGTGTGCTACGAGCTACCTCAAAATGCATTTGTGATATATGGCTGTGCTGCCTGATCCATGGCTATTGTGCAGCTGATTAGCTGGGGTGAGAAATTACTCATTCCCTTGTATTAACTACACTGTTTAACTACACTGTTTCCACCAATCAGTATGAAGTATGCCAACTTTGTTTAGCCTGTGCACTTGTGCAATGATGAACAAGTAATGCATAAAACAAACCCTCCTACCTAATCAAACATTCCTCAGAGATTTGAAAACAGAAACAAAGGGTAAATCCATTCCTAGATTATAATGGTAAAACAAACTAAAGTTTGACATATGTATATGGAAACTATGAACACATGATATGAATATTTTTTTAAACAACATGTTTGAATTATTAATAAATGCAAAAAATATGTTTTAACACAAAATGGAACAATTGGAAGGATATATTTCGTCAGAAGCACAAGGATCAGGAAAGATCTCAATTGAATATAAACATTTTTTTTTTCCCCTCTTGCTTTCCATTTTAGCTTTTTCAAATATCTGTCTCATGGTTGTAGTTGGGAGAAGTTTCCCTTTTTCATCCTGCAGTACAATCTTCATTCTCCAAGTATATAATAAATGAAGTTTGTTAACCCTCAGGGTGTGAAACCCATTTTTCTCTTCTTGTCCTAGGGTGTTAGGTGTTGAGGACAGCTGATGAGCAATCCTTTAGGAAGGACTGCAGAGCTACCCAGGAAAGTGCTTATATTTAATTTTGCCATATATCCTGGTTGCCAGGTTATTTGATTTTAAGATAATTAATGGATCTCTTCATGGGTATATTTTTTCTTAGTCATCAAGAAACCTCAAAACATTTTATAAGAGTGATTTTATTGGAGAGTAGTAAATATTGATGAAAGGAGATATCAGAAAGTTCAGGGAGTTCTGGACTTTATTTTCCCTTATCATTAGATTTGAACAAGCACAGTGCTTGTGGATTTAAGGGGGACTGTGATGAGACACCACTGTAGGCATTTTCTCTGGTGGCTACACATTAGTTAAGGGCTTTCATTCTACCCTTCCCTACAATTCTTATTGGATTTTGTGGCTGCTGGGTGAACAGATAAAGCACAAAATACTCATCAGTAGAAATGCCATGTATAAATAAAATCCTAAACTGAAACCATCATGAGAAATTCAAAGTAAAGACAACGGAGACTTTAACATTGAGCCCTTGGGGAAAACAGAGTGAGGGAACAACAATGCCAGCTTTAGCTTTAATTCCCAGTGGTGCATTGGCTTGTACCCCAACTTTAACATTAATCAGAAGCTTCTGTGCATTTCATCTCCTCATTTGCAAAAAAATCTTTGCTGAAAGGTTATATAAAACTCATTATTTACCTGAGTGACCAGAAAGGCTCTCAAAGTGCCATTCCAAGCTCTCGGGTGAATGCTTATTTATAGTTTTTTAATAGGCATTCATTACCTGATGGATTGGAAAGACTCTTTTTGAACCAGTTCCTGTCTATTGGTTAAATACAGATTGATAACTTTTTCTTAAAAAGCTTATTATTAACCAGATAAGCTCATCACCTTTGGATTTCTAAAGTGGTGATTAGTTTTAGCTTCCAAGGGTTTATTCAAGATTTTCACTGGTGTAACTTGAATTTTGCCCAGTGGGCCATATTCTGGAAATTAATTACAGTAGTGCAATGCTTGCAAAACCCTGACTGCAGCAGTAACACAAGCCTGTTTGCACAAAGAAATACCTCAAACCTATATTGCTGCTCATATATTGGGTAGTCCAAGCACAGGGCATAGAGGAGGTAAAAGGGTGCAGCCCGTTTTAAAATTCCTGTGAGCTTGGTTGGAAACACATTGTTAGGCATATTTTGATGCCTAAAAAGACATAACAAGTCCTATTCACACCTCTGTGCAATTTGCACAGTCTTTGAGCTTCACTGATTTTGCTTGGTGTATCATTCTGCTTTTGGGGATTTGCTTCTAGCTTAAATTACTGTGGAAACAGAAAAAAAAAAGAAAACCACCCCGCACAGTTTTTACAAATGCAGTTTGGCAGTGTGGGTGCAGAATCCCCACGCAGAATACCTCTCTGGGTGGCTCTCAGTGGCTGCCACCCTTTGTGAACTGAGATTTACCCCATCTCAGCTGCTCCTCCCTTGTCAGTGCCACGGGCAATGCTCCCTTGGCACGGCTCCACAGGCAGGCAGCCCCGGCTCCTCACACACCTCTGCAGCTGTTGGCACATCTGGGGGGCTTCAGAGACACAAGTCCTGGCTCCAGAGGTGTAAAACAACACGGCCATACACTCATGCCTTGTGATCCTTGAGGGCTCTGCCAGGGTCTAAATTGTGTCTTAAAGTGATGCTCTCCAATAGCATCAGTCGATGCTTAAATCCAACCTAAGGATGAAATGGAATGATAAGAAAAAAGAGCCCTTAATTTGCAATGTTCCTGGAAAATGGGTAGGTTGTTTGAATTCTCTGGGGTTCCCATATAATTTCTAACATATTTGAAAATTTCAAGCCTTGTTTGCTTGTGTTGTATATTTCTAATTTGCAGGGCACATGGATACCTGTCTTTGCTTCTGTCCTTTTCACTGTCCACTTTTTCTTTCATCCTTAAATTTTTAAGTTGGAAATTTCCGTCATGTTCACCCCTTTTTTATATATATGTTGTTAGAAGGAGTGTTGAACACTCACTGGAGACAACTGTCCTTTCTCAGCTGTTTAGGTAAACTTTCAACCATCTCAGACAGTTCCTGCATTTTAGTGTTACTTCCCAGTTGTTTCAGAGATGGTTTTCCTTCAAATGCCTCTAATTATGCAAAGATGTTTTCCACAATATAAAAAATAATACTCATGTTGCTTATGTAAAATTAAATAGTATCTGGAAAAAACCCTTTTGGGTTAAGTGAGAAAATTGAAAATAAATACCCAAAGTCTTTAAGCTCCTTGAGCTTGACAGAAAGGAAATTATAAGGGTCATAGTGTTGGCGTTCTTTGACATCACCTTTCTGTTGTAAAACTTTGGTGGAAGTGCTCATCTTAACTATTGATCATATTACTTTTTAGGAAACCAGTTTCCCATTTGGTTAAGAAATCCCTAAAATTCTGTTTGAAATCATGTAATCAAACCCAATTATACTGTTTGCCTCCCTCTGCTGGCTGTGCAGACAGCGTTGGTTGGCTTCTTGTGTGACCCTCTCGTTCTCAGCCAGCAGGTTGATTATAGCAGCCTTCATTTCAAGGTGGGTGAGCAGCTATATAGGAACAGTATTATGAAAACAGGAAATTTTTAAAGATACAAGTCTTTATTTTTGAGTCTTTGAATTAATAGAAATATGTTTTTTGTTAAAGAAGGTCCCTCTAACCTCTCCTGAACTCATATTCTGGACTGGTTTAGGTGAGGACAGGAGAGTCATGTGCAATTTCTTTGAAGAAAGGCCAGGTGCTGAGGTACAGCAACAAAATTTTGGCAGGCAAATGGCAAATCAAATCCAACTGTCCAAGAGGGCTAGATATGAGCAGAGCTGAACAAATCTTTGTGTGTACACACATCATTCAGGTGCTTTGCATTACACAGAGAGCTCTCCACTTCATCAGTTTTCAGATGTTCTGCTCTGCACTGGTGTCACTCTGTATTGATGTATATTTTTCACATACATATCACAGCCAGTTCAGTCCTTTGTCCTGCTCCCAGAGTCTCTGCAATTCTCCAGGGATGTTGCCTAAATCACTTTCAAGTGTCCAGTCTCCTGTGAGGATGTGAGATAGTTCTCTTTGTTTTATTAGCACTCTCAGAAAGCAACCCTCGAAAAGAACCTATGGCACAGTACGGTGGAGCCTCTCTAATGACAAAACCAGGGATATAATTTTTCCTTCAGGAAATTATTTTTCATATTCTTGGGCATCAGTTTAAGTAGAACTTTCTGGTCCTGTGTCTGTACCTGGACACCCAGAGTGACCTTTTCAAGGGTCACTTGAAAGTGACAGTGGTAGAGATTGAGGATAGAACAAACAAAAAGAGAGAAATGTCATTTTCATTAAAGCTATTTAGGGGAAAAGAATAATAAAAAAAATTGACACAAGTTTTATTTGGAACTTGTAAAAACAACTCTTGGAAGCAAAGCAACACAACAACACTGGATTTCCATATTAGCTTTTCTCTGGGTGTCTGTACCACACCAAGCTCTCCAGGGCTGTGCTGAGACCCTCAGGTGCACTGACTGCAGCCCCAGCTGCTCTGCATGGCCCCCACTGTCCCTGTCCCTCGGTGGGACCCCTCTGCAGCTCCTGTGCCATGGCCCTGCTGGGCTCTGCAGGCACAGGGGCCATGGAGGGGAGCCACAGCCTGAACTGAGCAGCTGCTGTTTGTGGTGAGGGTGCACCAAACCACTGGGCATAAATCACCTCTCTTCAGACATAAACAGCCTCGCCAGTTCAGAGGAGCTCTGTGATTATTATTAGTTTAAAAACTAATAATTAAAAACTGTTCTGTGCCCCCCGGACGGTGTCCCTGGGGGTGGGTGTGAGCAGGAGGCAGGCTGTCTCAGGGGTGTCCCAGGCCAGCTGTGGGTGAGCTCTGCCCTGCCCTCAGGCTCCCAGCCCTCTCCCACCCTGGCAGTGTTTTCTGGCTGCCATGACCACACGGCACTGCTGCCAGGGACAGCCCTGGTGCTGGCACGCCATGGCCCAGCTGTGGGTGAGGGGACACCCCTCTCTGAGTGCACCCCACACAGCACAGCCTGTGCACAGCCTGTGCACTGGGCCCCTGGGGGAAACCTCCCCCAGAATGGCTTGTGTTCTGCCAGGGGTCTCTTCAGATCCTCCCAAAATATCCTCCGGCTTTCTTCAACCTCAGACACCAACCCAGTGGAGAAAAGGCATTTCTGTGCAGGCACTGGCACATGCTGAGGTGGCTGTACAGTTCAGGGACACCCGTGCTGTGTCCCCACAGGGAGGGAGGTGTTCCCCACCTGGCAGCACAGAGCTCCCTGCCAGGTGAGTGATGCACCTCACACACAGGGGCCAGGGTCAGATGGGGAAGGGAACAGGTATCATGGCCTTTGTTACTGTAACACAGGGCTTAAAGTGTGAAACCACAGCTTAAAAGGTAAGACACCATTTTCAGCACATCCTTAAAATGTAGCTCTTTAAATAAATCTGCAAATTTTCTGACTGCACAACAGCTTAAACAAGGTGGTGTCTGACAACAGAGGAGGTTCTGGGGGGGCAGCTGTGAGCCAGGATGGGGACACAGGCAGCACAAAGGACTGCATGAAACTGGCAGAGGAAAGGGAGAACTGGAATGGGACAGGAACTGTTAAAGCCACATGTTGGGAGCACTGGTGTTCATCAATAAGGGACAGTGGCCAAGTGCTGGGATGAGCACAAAGCTATAATCATTAGATGCCTAGGGTTTGCTGTGATCTTTGGGACCAGGGTGGAAAAAATGGGAAAAGTTTCAAGTAAACTGTTGAAAAAGTGGGATATTGGTTAGAATAGTTGACCTAGAAGAAATGCTTACCCAAAAATTTATTCCAGAGTCTCACCTCAGAGGTAAGATCTCACCATCTCTTTTAAATAGCTCCTGAAGAGCTCTGACAGACTGAGAACAGGCTCAATGTGAATTTGCTACAAGAGCTGTCAGTGGTAATGCACTTTAAGTTGAAGTTCAGCTATTCTTTTGGATATTTTTCCCAGCACTTTCTCCTCTTGATCAACCGTAATTCCTGGTGATTACAGCTGGAGAAGGAGACCTGCTATACCAATTCCACATAAATTTAAATGCTAAAGTTTAAATCCTGGAGCAACAGTTGTCTCCTGATCTTCTACATTGTGCTTGACTGAGACTTACTGCAGCTTTCCCTCTTGCTCTCTCGGAGGGTGTGGGAGCCCCTGTTGTGCTGAATGGAAGATGGGCACAGAAGTATGTCCTGCATGAGTTTATAAATGCTGTGCCTTTATTCTGGAAGCAGAATTTGCTCGGTTCCACTAGGTGGATCTATTGAGAACATTGTTCACTCTTTAATGTAAAAAGTGTCTTTCACTTAAGGGAAAAAAAAAAAATTTCTTTATTACTGCTTTACTCATCTCCTTATGTTGTAAAAACACATAAAGGTGACCACTTTTGTCCACAGAAAGCTCTAAAGCCATCTCTCAGCCTATCAGTCCATAATACCTTGAAGGACTTTTTCTCTTCATTGCAGTTTTGCCTTTATTTTGCAAAGGAAAGGAGTCAGTGCTGTGGGAGGGAGATCGCCTCCACAATGACCAGGCTTTAGATGCTGCTTCTATTGCATTTATTCCTGATGTCCATTTTGCACTCTTGTTTGGATCGTTTCCTGGTGGCTGTGATTTGATGAATTTTTGCAATGACTTTATCACAAAAAGTGGCCAACATAGGCTCCTAACATTAGTATCTGCTTTTAGCTGACCCATGCAAATTGTCTGTAATGTCAGGCTCAATGATAGTTGACTACTATATTGAGCATATGGATTTATCTCCTAAAAATGCCCAACTTTTTACAGATTCTGATTATCTTGACCCTGTGATGATAGTGAGTACAATCTTGGTTGATCAAATCTATAAAGAGATATTTATTTTGGCCATGGCCCCTGGGAAATAGACAGCTTGTTCTCAAACTGATTCTGCCTCTCTCTACTCTCTTTTGAAAGCTGGGACCTCAGAGTCCCTTTACCAAGAAGCGTTCTTAGAATCTGTGCTACTGGGAAAACCTCCATCCACCTTGTCAGTTTGCTGGGGTTCTGCCCAGGAAACCCCCGTGTTTGTAACAGGAATTTTGAAAGGCTTTTCCCATTTCTTTTCCTGTGAGAGTGTTTTATTTATGTCTTCTTGAACCATGCTTCAGCAACTTTCTTGTTGGCTGACTTGTGTTTTCACTGGCTCAGGCTGCCATGTAGATCGCACCACCTGTTCCAGAGTTTGCTGAAACATTTAGTGCAAGTTTTCTGAAATCCCTTATTTAAAGTCTCTGCTATTGCATTATTTTTTTTATGTGCCTTTCCTTATCAATATTCTGCTCTTCCTCGGAGAAGAGACCCTCTCCTAAAGGCATTAGTCTTCTTCAGCCTTTGTTGAAAGAATGCCCAGTTGCTTATCATCTCTTTTTAGGAAGAAAATGCTGATCACACTTTTTAAGAACAAAGGCAGGATTATTCCATGGTCCTGCCTTATAAAGCAAACAACCTATAAATACTTAAATACATACAGCTAATGTTTCTCCCCCACGCATTGTGTAAATTACCTGCATGACCAGTTGTCTTTTGCTACTTTTCTGTGTAAAGCCTCATAACTTACTTCTCTGACTTGGACTTTTGTTGGACTCATCAAACTTGAGGAGATTTGGGATATTCTCCCCTGTTATTTACATCTGTGTGAAATGAGATATTCCAGAAGGCTGTCATTCCACAAGAAATCATGGTGAAAGGTAACTAAGGAACTAAGCTTTATTTTCTCTCTCCTTACTTTTTAAAGCTTGACAAGTCTGTAGCTGGTAGCTATTCCTCCCTGAGAAGGTGCCCACTTTGCTCCAAGGCAGTGCAAGAGCCTTGCAGAGTAAGGCACACAATGTACATCTCTCCTGATCATTTCCTCTGTCCTGTGTATACAGAGTTTTTATCTTGTTTTGAAGAGGCAGAGTATTCCTGCCCACTCATGGAGGAGGCACAGACAGGAATACAACCATCCAAAGGAGTTGAAGTAGCTAAGGACAGCTGAGAGCACACAAAGGCTTTGAAGAGAAAAAACCTTTCCCTGGGTGAAATCAAAGGAGAAAGGAACAGCACTGAAAAATGGGGAGAAATAGGAAGGAATACTGGGGGGACCTACAGCAGTGCTGGTGGTGCCTGAGAATATTCTGAATTCTGAGGGATGCAGGAGAAAACTTTCCCTGAGCTCAAATCGGATATTTTCTGAATCCCTGCTAACCAGTATTCATTGCTTAGATGCTGCAGCCTGTCAGTGTGTCCATAAAATGAGGAGGTCTCTTTTCTTTAGGATGCACTGAGCTCATGGATCTACATTATCTCTTTGTAGTCCACTTGGGGCCATTCCAGCCCAAATAATCACACCTCTGAGGTGCTGGGGAAGACAATTTTGATCAGTCTTGTTAATAGAATCCTCCCTTGACAGCACCTCTTTCTGCAGGTAGTAGCCCTCCTCTTCCAGATTTAGAGGAAATTTTCTTTCTGTAGTGTTGAGTTGGAGGATCATCTGGAACATCCAACTGACTACAAAAAAAAAAAAGTAAATTTGGTTGGTGATTCACCAGTGCTGGACCACCGCTCCACCCTCATCTTAGTGAGGGTTTAGTACCTAATCTCTTCTTCCTGGGAGATGGTCCTTAATCTTTGTCCACTTAAAAGTTTCTGGAGGAAAATTCTTTCCCCCTCCAGAACAGAAAGACAAGGGGAAATATTTTAATTTCTGCAGTGATCAGAGTCAAAGCCCTCATGTTCATGCTTGTTTTCACTCAAATTGTTGTTTCTAAATGAGCATCATGCGCTTACTCCAGAGGAACAGGAAATCCCAGTAAGATGTCTCAAGCTCCTCTGCTGTCAGTTGCTGTTTCACCTATCTCTAGTCAATATTCTTATCTTCGTCTCAGGAAAAAGAACCGTGGGGTTTTCCTGAGTTCTCATTCTTCTGTAACTCTTTGTGCAGTGCTCTGAAATCTCCTGTCTGTTCCTGATTCCAGGGCTTGATTTGGCCCTTGCCTCTGAAATGCCATCCCATCCTATGTGGTTTGTTTTATGTAGCCCTAGGTCACAGAAATCCTAAGGTGAAATCTGATATTTTTTAAAAAAGGTATAGCTCATTCTTTTATGAGACTGCTAATAATGTTCAGCCTTGACAGGGTTAAAAGGCAACATCCATTTCCCCATTATCTTGTTTAAAAAGTGCCTTTTTTAAAGTCCATATGGCGACTTCCTTTCGACCTGCTTTCCCATCCTCGTCTCTTTGTCAGGGCTGTCACTTATAAAGAATCACTTGACTTACAATAACAAGTTCAAAAGAAGACAGAATATAATCAGTTGATCCACGAAGAATTGAAATAAAGAACACCCCCACTGCTCCAGTTATCATTCCCATAGAGATAGTGATATTATTGATGTGATTGCTATGCTAATTTCTATAGAAAAAACTTGTATTTTGGAATTTGTTCAAAGAGAATTTCAGACACATCAAATTGGAAAATGCAGAGTGAATTCCTAAACTTTTTCGTATAGGCATGGGAATCTTTTTTCTTTTTTTTTTTTTTTTTTTACGTTTTAAAAGTTCTTAACACTTTTTTATNATGTCACTAATTTTTCAGTTATTATAGAAAGGTAATTCACTGTAGTTCTAGGGAAAAAAAAGTCCTATTGTACTTTAAGGGTTATTAATATCGCCCCCATAACCTGCAGAAGTGGGATTGGACCACAGACTCCAGAAACAGAGGCTGGGGATTATAAAAGATGGGCACGTTTAAGTCCAGTGTTTAGGAAGAGCTAATTAATCTATACCCCTTCCTCTGCAATTCCACAGTCCCTCTGGGAATTGCCACAAACATAAACTTTTTTTTTTTTCTCGTGGATTCCTATTTTAACTAGAAGATTTCAGCTTGTGATGTTATGCTTTTTATGTAGTAAACTGATTTAAAATGTATGCCAGTCATCTTCAGGGAACTCATTTCAGTCAAGATGAAACTAGTCTTACCTGAATCAATGTTTTAAGTGTCCCTGTGGCTCGGCATTTTGAATAATCAATCTGTCTCCATCGCTTCTTAATCATGCGCATCACAGTCTTTTTTATTTGTCAACCCTTTCGGATCCTGGCTTTTTGTTATTAACATGCCCCTAATGTCACATGCAAGCCTTTTCTTTAAAACAAGCTGCTCATTGGTGTATTTTGATACTTTTTATTATTACTAAATCTTTTTTCCCATAATTACACCACAATCATTATATAATCCCATAACAAAGAGTCTATTGAGGCACCATGCTTTTGTCAACTATGGGACACAGAATCCATAATTGCATTATTCAGCTTCTCCCCCCCCCCTTCTGCTTTGTAGAAACACAACCTATTTCACCAGTCACATTTGCACCTTGTTTGCTTGGTTATATATTATTTACTAAATCGTTGCCCTGCGGATAAACCGTGTAAAGTTGCTTTAAAAAAGTTATTTGTTTGATAATTAAGTCCTGAAAACCCATCGTTTAATGATTATTCCGAACCCATAAGGCAGAGAACCTCCATGACGTTTTTCTCTAAGTTTAATTACCGTATGCTAATTTCCTTGCCTACTACGTGATTAATTAAAATCATATTTTCATAATCATTTGGCACTAGTATTGTTTTAGAATTATCATGATCCCCTAAATAGTGTATGTAAATAAAGTCGGCTCTAATGGAAAGAATCAAAATGCAACGCTGAGGACCTTTATGTGTTTGTATGCATGCGATTGGCAACATAACTGGCTTATTTACATTAAATACGCCACAAGGTTACAGTGCAGATCAACGTCACTTTATCGCTGATTACTTCTCTTAAACGCCGGAGCGGTGACTGATGCTCCGGTCCCCCTGTCCGCCAAGGTTTCCCCGGGAGTTTTTTTTTTTTGGTTTTTTTTTTTTTTTTTTTTTAGGAGAAACAGACTTTGCATAGTTTCGGGAGCAGGTAAGAAGGGCGCTTTGTGGAGCCCGGCGCTGCCCCCGGGGGCTCGGCGGGGTTTGCGGGGCGCGGGCAGCGGCGGCGGG
>VZTB01002285.1:244502-289502 GCA_013397245.1 Thryothorus ludovicianus
ACAGGGGCCGTGTTTGCTGAGCTGATGTGCCCGGCTGATACAGATAGCGGCGGCGAGCCGCCCGCTTCTGTGGAAAAAGACTATTTTAAGTGTCATAATTAAGTTTAGAAGCCTTGTTTGGGCTCATTCACTGCTCGAAATAAAAAGGACTGGCTGCTTTTAGACCCTTTCTGAAGGGGTTGGCTAAGCGCCTCTGCACGTTCGGTTGGAGAAGAATGTTTTCTTTCCTAGTTTAATATTAGAAACTATATTTTTTACTTGTTTAAACCGGATTTGATTTTTTGGAGGTTTTTTTTCTCTCTTGCCCCCACCCCCCCCCTCCATCGCTCAACTCTTTGTTCATTGTTCATTGACTGTGGAAGGCTGCTTAAATGTACGGAGAGAAGGGGGAGGCCCCCTCGGTGGTTTGATGTTGAAACAGTAAACCTGAATGAGGAGGGTGGCTGGAAAAGTGGACATTGCAGCTTTAATTAACTTCAAGATGCTTCAGCGAGGACCAGAGCGTAGTAGTGACGTTGCCTCATAAATCTGTCCAGTACAGTGCGTTGCATTGAACTATTACAGTATCACCATCATACTGAATATTCACTACCTATCCGGGAGCAGATTTGCATAATTGGATCTTTTTTAAATGAAACTTGTTTGCAAAAACCCAAACAAAACCAAAAAAACAAAAGCCCAAGTGAAAACCGCGGCGATCTGCATGATTATAAAGGGTTCAAACATATCCGAAAAGTAAGTGACCTGCATAAGTACATCAATAGGTTAAGTGCAAATAAGATGAGAAGTGCTTCTGAAAGCTGTACATTCCCTATGTGGTCTCTTGGGTTATTTCTCAATAGCGGGATTTTTTTGTAGCCTCAGGGATTTTAGGTTTTCTGTCTGCTTTCATAACTTTTTCCCTCACAGTTGTTATACAAGGTGAGGCTTTTGTACCATGCCTGTGTACCTGTAGCGATATTTTAAAAGAAAATAGATTAGCAGTTTGTAATTTGTGCTGTTTGACTTGTATAATTATGGCTACTGTGGAAGGGAAATGTGCATTGCTGTTATATTTCTGGTCATCGAATAGATCATCACTAAATATGTCAGAATATTCAAAGATTGTTTGTGTACGTGTTTGTGTATGCTTAAAAATCGACTAAGTTATCTAAGCTGTTACTTCTTAAATCAGAGAGGCAACTAGCTTTTTAATGGATGTGTACCCCCCCCATCTGACAGAGGATGAAGATGACTGAAGTAATTAAAAATACCAGCAATTTTTAGAGTGAATTTGTAGCTTCTGTGTAAACCCCATCCCCTCCTAACCGAGTGGCTGGCTTGCAATACTGCAGTTTTGGATTGGGCAGGTTTAGGAGTATTTTCTAAAATCAGATGCCGGTGTTTCGGATGCTGCGAGGGAAAGTTGTGGAGGGAAGGCAGCTGAGAGCTGGAAGTTGCCTCGTGGGGAAGGGGAGCAGCCATCGGTGGGGCGAGCCGGGCTCAAGTGCAAAGTCTGCGTGCAGCCCGAGCCTTGCCCCGGCTCTCCCCCCTCGCCGAAGGCTGCTTTAGTTATGATGTCATTCTGATAGTGGAGAGCAAATGTCTCCTGATTCTACCATTAAACGCCTGGCTGATTTGCCTGATAATGATAGCATTGACGTCCTGCTCCTTGACAAATGCAAGCCCTATGAGCCCTATGAATTAACTTTTTTCCCATAGCTGGGAGCCAGCTAGCTTTACGACTCATGAATGTAGCAGCACTTCTTTGACAGATTACTTTGAACCTCCTCAATTCTGCAACGAACCCCCTACTTTAAACACCACTTCTGTTAGGCTGCTAGCAGACCCCTGGACAGTTCGGGCCTGATTTGCAGGGCTGCTGAGCATTCATCACTTCCACTGACTTCAGATGGAGTTGTGGGTGCTCAGCAGCTTTGAAAAATCAGGCCCTGTGTTCAGTCAACAGACGATGCATTTTTTTGGCTTGTTTGGTTTTTTTTTTTGTTGTTATTGTTTTTTAAGTTAGACAGTTAAAGAGGGCTCTATGATTTCTAGTCATTATAAAAATATTTGTAAATAGCTTGAGTTGTTTGTCCTAGTCTGATCTGTTTTACCCTTTCTGTTATCCTTTTTTAAAAAAATCTTATTTTCAATTAATCTTCTAGTGGATATGCTGTTAATCTTCATAAGAAAAGAATCATAAATGAGTTGTTTAAAGTTTTCAGAATGTTGTAGAAGAAAAATGTTTCCAGTTTGGTACCAAGTGCTGAGAGATTCGATTGCTGCTTCAGAACGTGCACTAGAAGAGAGTCTCGGTGCAGTTGCTAAACCCTGCGACTGGGTGCACTTTCTCATGTCTGCTCTGTCTTCAGATTTTGCTCCTGACTCTGAATTTCTGTCCCTGCAGGTAAATGAGATTTAATATGATGGGGTTTTTGAAGTGCCAGTGACTTAAACTTTGTTTTCATGTGCTGTTACGATGATGACAATTAACGACAGCAGATGTAAGAGGGGTCAGCCTCTCTGTTACTTTTGCAGGGAATGAACGTGAAGTATTTGCAGGCTAAAGCTGTATTTTGCAAATGATTTCCTGAAGATACAAGTTGCTGTGATGGAAACGCTGTATTAAAACTCTTTTGATAAATTGACTATGTCTTTATTAATGGAAAAGAAGAAAAAAAGAATTGTTCTACGGGCTTTTTGACTTCTGAACATATTTAAGCTCTAATACTCAGCAAGTTGTCTGGCACTGTCTTCACTGTAGACTTTTATATAATGAAGAGGCTGGTTGTCATATTTTTGTCCATGCCAGAGGCCAATAACCCAACCCATTCATTATCAGAAGAGAGTAGCCTGTAAGTTGCAAAATCAGTACCACTGTTTTGCTTGCAGCAATGAAGGCAGTGCTGAGATCAGAAATTGTGATCTTCAGTACAGAAAGCTGACACATTAGGTTGTTTACCTACCATGGAACCTTAGGTGACCAAAGAGATTTGAACATTAGCATTAGAACAGATGTAGAAAATCCACTAGTCCATTAAAATGGGCTGCGCTTATTCCCTGGGAAGCACAAGTTTCATCAAGTGTAGGGAAATCAGTAAGAAGTAATTTTTCTAAATGTTGATTTTTGCTTAAAGTTGACTTTGAATTGCACAGGTGTTTTAAGAGTACTCTGACTAAAAAAAAAAAGAAAGATGATTTATATGAATTTTGTGAAAATGGTAACTAAAGCCACAGATAGATTTATTTTTCTAGTTTGAATATGGATAATTAAAGACTTTTAATCTTCTGATTTAGTGTGCTTTAATGAGATTGTAAGCAAATCTAAATTTTAATCTGAATTTCTCTCAGATATCTGAAGAAATGTATATTGGCTCTTCAAAATGCTAAAAACAGTATGATCTTGAAAAACTATATTTCTATCCTCTCTTTCATACCTTGCATTTCCCTGAGTTGCAAGCAATTTGGATTCAGGGAGAGACAACACAGATGAAAAAATAGAATACATACTCTTTCTTTTATAGAAACATGGATAAAAACTTATTTCTGGTAACTGTAGATGAAAATCCAAATTTGTCTAGTGAAGAAACCCCGGGCACAGATATTCGTGGAAGAGAAAAAAATGGATGAGATACTGAAAGAAAATATGTAAAAGTAAAATAATTTTGGTGCTTAACTGGCTGATCTCTCAGGGTTATTGTACAGCTGCGTGGTTCTAACTTCCAGTTCTGTGGCTGAATACGGAGTAGGAACTTTCTCGGACCAAGCCACTGATCAGAATCTGCCCTTGGCTAGAAACAGGAGAAAATTGTAATGATCCGAGAGATGTTTAACGTGAGATAACCGAGGAGCGTCTGTCTAAATCTGAGTGGGTCACAAAAACTGCGATGATGCTTTCACTCATATTGGCAGGTTAAGCAACGAAGCCAAGCACTGAGGAAGAGATTTGAAGCTTCTTTTCAGGGACAGCAGAGATCCAGATCAGGAAAGAGGCAGGGGTAGCGAGGGGGGATTTGAGTTGCCTCTGCCCAACTGCACCAAAGCCGTTACTAAATATGCTCCCAGAGGTAGGATTCTCCCAGTATTCTGAATTTGGCACCTTTCCCTTAAATTTAAATTTGCTCTAATTTTCAGGTGCATCTTACTAGATAACCAGATGCATCAAAAAGGCAAAAGAATTATTGAGGAGTAATTATAATTAGCCTAGTTGTCTGTGTTTTTTAAAAATTGTAAGATGGGTCCTTGAAACTATTTTGAAGTCACTGTTTTTTACAGGTCTTAACCTAAATACTCCATGTGAGATTGTTTTCTAAAGAGATGGGTTCACCGGGTCAAGTTGAACTATATTAAAGACAAACAATTTTGTTATAATCTGACTGTCTTTTAAACACAGATGAGGAAAACAGAACTGAAATAGCCACAGAAGCCTCAATATCTGATCTTCCCTCCATTGTGCATTGCAGTATTTGAGACTCACATAACCAAAAGCAGAATTAGCTAATTCCTTACAAGTATGTGCCATGTTATGAAAAAAGCGGTGCTGCCGATCCTGGTAGGACATTATCAGGCAGATCTGCAGGTAGCAGTGCCTGAAAATAATGATGATGGATTCATCCCCCTGGCATGGGGCAAGCAACAGAGCTTCTTTGAACCAGCAGCTCGTTTTTCTTGCATTGCTCTTGGTTGAACTGTCCAGCTGCAGGAATTTCGGGCTCCCAGAGGGAGCCAGTGCTTGCCAGGAGGGTGGGAGCTGGTGAAGATTGGGCAGGGGTTATCTCAAGCAGGTACCACTGTGCCAGGGGAAGGCTGCTTGGGAAAATTTGGCCCTGTCTCAGTTTTGTGAAGAGGAGAAGCCAGAAAGGGAAAGAAAAAGTATGAGCTGACTTTCACTCCCAAGAGCAGGGGAGGCTGGTGGCAGGGGCTAGTACAGGACCACCTGTGGCTGCTGCTCTGCCTTGGGACAGCCTGGGATATCCTGGGGAGCATTCCTTGTCAGCCTTAGGAGGGTCAGGGTGCCATGGTGCAAAGGGGTACATTTAAAGCCTGATTCTTCCTGTTATCATCAACTAGTTTCAGCCTTTATGTGAATTTCGTTATAGTTTCTTTACATTGCCTTTTTTTTTTTTTTTTAAAGTGCTGTTAAAAACTTTTCTTCCTTTTTTATGCCTTTGGGATATTCTGGTGCACTCACTGTGGTTCTTTGTGAGGAGGATGGGAGCTCTGTTGAGCTCATCAATGCTACATAGGTGTTGCTATCAAGTGCCACAGTCCACTCGGCCACAACAGGGCTATGTGTTGTGCTTCCTTCATAGTCCTGGCCCTGCTAATCTGGGAATTAGCCCTGGTAACCCATGTCATAACATTGTGTTAGGTTGCCAGCCTGGCATTAAATTTATTTTTCTAAATGATGGCATGCAGTATTACAGTTATTTTATTTCACTCTCATAAGCTGGCCTCCATAGATTTTGCAGACATTGTTACCATCAACCTCCTCATTGGAATATCAATGATACGTACAGATAGATTTAATCTAAAATTTAGAGAAATATAGGTAAATAGGATATTCAGGCAGAATTACTTCATGCAAAGGACATAAGGAAAAAATTAACAGCAAGGGAAGGATAAATGAGTTCAAGGGAAGCCTAGGTTTGTTTCTTGAGAAAGAGCATATGAGAGCTTGGGTGAAGAAAGCAAGGAGGTGTAAAGTCAGGTTTCTATTAACAAATGCTGACATGGTGGGCTGGATGTTCCTCTCTTAACATTTCTTTTGATAACTTTGCATGGATAAGTTACATTTTATTTTCATGTTTGTTTCCTAACACTTCTTCTATACATCTTGTTTCTTCAGGAGTCCACAGAAATCTTAAATCACAGGATAGTGCAGCATTTTAGTTTTGATAACAGATTTACTCAAGGGAACGATGTGACACTGAAGTGTTGATCAAGTGAATTAGGGAGAAATCTTTTCTTCTCTGGCATTAGTTTGTAATTGACAGGAGAAGGAGAAGCTGCTTTCTATTCTAGTGGCCAAGGATTTTTGACAGGTGTGTGCTCTAGTTCAATCATATAATAATATGATACAATATTTTGAAAAAAACACTCATATATACATGCTCTCTTTTCTATTTTCTTTTAAATACTTTTATTTCTCCAAGGTTTGCATGGATGCTATTATGGGTTCCTGTCTATACCAGGACTTCTGAGGTTATTGAATGCTGAGGGTTGACTCAATGTTGGAAAGCATCACTAGTTTTGAAATTACAGCTTCAAGGACTTTTGCCTTCACTTTGTTGGATTATATCCTGCATTTTGAGGAAAATTATGAATCTCTCTTCTCACAGGAAAGTGCACATAGTTTAGCAAAAATTTTTTTTTATTTTGATGTGATTTCAAGGATGCAATTCTGCTTTTGTTATTTCAGTCTGGGTATGACTGAGCCAGTGCACAAAACTTACCTTCCTTACCTGGTGCAGCTCATGTGATTCTTAATTTCACTGTAAGTGCAATGTGATACTCCACTCTTTGCTGTTCAACTTTTTTCTCCTTTTATCATTTCACATACAAAAAGAAATTCAACTTTTTTACTTAAAAAACAACACAAAGATTATAGGCAACCCAAAAGTGAATTGTGCAATGAAATGACTATTTATTACCTTTTTAATGTAACTGCTCTTCATTGATTCTTTGAGATTTGCCATAGGAGTGTCATTCCTCCTAGGGCTAATAAAATAACTAGTTGAAGTTAACCCAGTATCATTATTAGTACCATAACACAGACTAAAATATCTCCACTGCTCTAACTACTCCCTCCTTTGGATTTTACCATAAAACGCTTCCTAAAATATCTCAGCTATTTGGAAATATTCTTTACTATTTTAAAGATCAAATGTTCAAGCATCTTTCCTTTTTTATTTTTTTTTTGCTTGAGCACACAAAGCTATATGCCTGTGCCTGCATAAATGGACATGCTATGAGATAAATGAGCAATAGGAAACCCACAACAACTTCTGGATTACAATTTCAATCTTTTGTTTGTTTGGTAGTATCTTTGGCATACTAAGGGCTTTCCAAATATAGGAGTGTAGTTTCTGGCCAGAACTAGCTGCCATTTTCTTATTGCAGTTGAAAAATACCAGTTCATTAGTTTGCATCAACATGCTGCATCTTTGAAGGATTTCTCAGGTCCACAATTGAATTTCTGCTCAAAATGAAAGAGTTGCATCTCTGCACTTCATTATGAACTGGTGATTATGGAATGCACCTGGGTCACTGGAGAGCTGGATTCAGATCATTCCTCTCTATCTGATTTGAATCAGCTTTTTCAAATCAAGTTTCTCACATCCCAGGTGAGTGCTTTAAAAACACACTTTGGCTCTTCTTTTTAAGTTCCTGCTTCAGGCTATTCCACTTTAAGTAATCATTTAATTATTCAGTGGGTCAGAAGAGAACTGACTCTTGGCTTGGGCACTCCAGTGTGATGTGAGAGACTGAATCCAACTGGTTTCCCTTGCAGAGTCTCACAGCCTGTGAGTATGACATAGTGCAAGCAGTCGTATTCTTACTGCTGTCTTGCTGCTTTTCCTTTTGAAAACTTGCAAAATGTATCAGGTTGGTCCCAGAGGAGAACAAAAGGAAATTCTAAAATCTTCAAGGTATTTGTGATACTTAAAAAATCTTTCTTGCATAGTTCACTATTCAGGTATTATAAAAGCAATTTGTGATGGAGTGCATCTTTTTAATCCAAAAATTCTCATCTTGAAATGGAGTTTTGTTGCCATTGGTTTTGTTCAGTGGGTTACGTATTTGAGCACAATATTCTTACGTGCCCCTGAGCATTGAGTGAGTAGCTCTAGGAGGTGCAATGGGTGAAACATTAACCCTTTCTCCTGGTATTGCCTTGGTCCTTGTGCAGCACAGAACTTGCTGTGGATGGCTCACTGGGAGTACTGGGAGGAGGAAAGAAATGCTGTGTAAATGCCCACAGATGCCTGAGAGATGCAAGGGATACTGCATTTGTTCCTTGTCACAGGAAGAACCTCCTCTGAGGTGGAGAGGATCTATGAAACTGGAAGATTTCTCTGTCAGGATCTCTTAAAAAGCAGAGAAGAAATGTCTTAATCTGTAGAAGGGGAATCCACAAAGGGAGGAAATCCTTCTTTTCTCAGAGATAGAAATACTCATTTTGATAGCTTCTGTTTCCTCTGTCTTTCATTCTTAACTTGTCTGGCAGCACAACTCTGGCAGAATCCATGCTGTATTGGTTGGTTCCCCTCCTGGCTGCTCTGCAAGAGTGATGGATGGGAGCCAAGGGAATAAATATAGCTGCGAGTTCCAGTAGTAACCCCCTGCCACACTTCTCCACAGAAACTGGGAGGTCATGGGGGGAGAGGGAATGGGCAGGCTCGGGTCTGACTCCAGCAGGGAGGGTGTTTCTGTGCTCCCTGAGGAAGGGGAAAGATGCTGCAGAAACCCACTCCTGCCTTTGTTTCTGTGCAGAACTGAAGGGATCTGTAGATCTATTTTAAAGGCATTACCATTGGCTGTGCAGTCTCCATGTGAGTTTATTAAATGTGGATATTTTTTATATGTAAAAATAACTTCACCATTTTGTTATTTCCTTTTACGTATTTCACTCCGGTTGGAAAAATGAAATCAATCTAGTCAGCTTTTCATCAGTTTCTCTTTGGCTGTCATGCAGTTGCACAATGCTGCAGTGCTTGGCTAGCAAAAATGTTTACAACGAAAAATTGTTTTCAATGGGATTAAAAAAAGAACCATGGAAACATTTTTATTGGTCTTCAATTTTTGTGCAACTTGGACTTTTACAAGGCCTAAACTACATCAATGGTGCGGCTCTAATTTGATTTTAAGAATTTATTCTTTTTTTATATATACTTGAAAGGTATAGACAAGATACTGCTACTATCCTCTGTCACAAAGTATAAAAAATTCTGCCCTGACTATTTCTTAGCAGCTGGTTCAAAGTCCATGGAAATCATGAGCACCTTGCAGTTGACTGTCAAGGGTTTGGGGTCAGACTTTCCACCTGTGTGTAAGTACCTGTTGTAACTGGTTGATGCAGTCTTCATCATTTAGAATGGCTCTGAGTTGATCTCTGATCTATTAATGCTGTGAGATTGTCACAGCTGAGGTGAATCTGGGGATATGCCTGCAACCCTTAAATACCTTTATTGCTGCTGGCACCTATAGCAATCTCACATATGGAGAACATATAAAGTCAGATCCTTGGTAATAAAATCCTGGGAGTAAATTATTGGCTGACAGTTACCCTTTGCATCAAAACTCTTAAATTATTTTTAAAAAGGTGCTTGTGATGAGAGTTGAGTTAGTTTGGATTTTAATTTATTTTACTTTACAGTTTAAGTAGCAAAAGGCTCTTCTAGGAATGGCCTGAATTTGTGGCTATTGATGACTGCTGTATGAATTTGTGACTGGGGCAGTCTGGGGAGGCACTGCACCTCTCCAGGGGCTGCTGCCACTAAAACCAGAGGAATTACACAGGCAGGCACCCTGAGCTGTTTCTTACACTGCCTTTCTACCTTCATCCAGTGTCCCTCAGCAGCCACCATGAACCTACCATTTGGATGAGGAATGGGGCCCCTTGGGTGCCCTTTGAAAAGGGAAAACCTTTTAGAGAAACATGAATTTCATAGGGCCCAAGCTGGCAGATAAAAACTCTTCCAGTTTTTTATGATCAACATTCACCACTGAGTTCACTAATTGAAGACCTTAATGAATGTTGTAATGATCAGGTCTGTTGTTGAAACTGATTCAGTATCTTGTTTTCAGGTGTGAGCTGGCTGAGTCAAATGTAGTTTTCTTTTAAGTGAAATCATTGTCACACAAGCAAGAAAAAAAATCACCACAGCCCCCCCTGCTTTATAAATATAATATATCACAGCTATTCAAACACCAACTGTTGATTGGCTACTGCCCATGTCATGGTACTAAATCATTGACTTCAGGCTATTAACCTTTTACTTACTGAATACAACTTCTGCAGTGAACTCACATCCACCATCAAGTTAGACAGAACTTACATTTGAAAATTGTTATGGAAAGAAGCAAATTATCATGCAGATTTTTTTCTGTGATATTGGGAAAGGTATTGAAATTTATGATTTACAAATAAAAACAGCTGGATTTGAAAATGGTTTACCCATATAAACTGTAATGTAACACAACTTTCATTCTCTTGCTCTGTAGCTGGTATAAAGATCTAAAAGTAGATTTGATGCCTCTGTAAAAATAGTCTGGCTAGTCCATATTCTTCAGCTGCATGATACTTATTCATGCACCTTTTTTAGATGGAAACATCTCTTTTCAGAGTATGTTGATGTTTTTAACCATATGAGGACTATTTTTATGGGTGTGTTTTGCTTTGATGAGGTTTTCTGTTGGCAGATTAGGTTTTTGAAGATGTGCGTGTATTTAAGTAAAATAAAAGGCTACTTATTAGATTAAAGAAAAATTTCTCCTTTATTAATATAGATTTACAAATAAGTCCAGAAAATTTTTATTGTTCCTTGTTGTTATTACACAACATATATCTTTTGCTAATTGTGCATTCTTTTCTTGGTTTTAATTATGTTGCAGAGCAACTGTTTTGTTGTTTAAAAAAATAGTGTGGGACAATTTTATTATTTCTGATCTAATAATGAAAATAGCCTTGAAGACCCCATCAGTTTTTTCTTCCTTTAAGATGTCAGTAATCTCTGGCACCGGTGGTGGAGCTGAACACCACAGAGCAAACCATAGATAAGTGGAGGAGAAGCACTGGCTTTCAGCAAGCTGCCAGCTTTGTGTGTAGGCAGCAGAGTAGGATCTCTTGGATCAGGATCTCTGGGTTAGCCACAGTGCTAGGGAAGCAGGGCTGGCAGATAGAGGGAGAAGTGTTGCACTTTTCATACTAGATTTGAGGACAGCTTTTCCTCCTTTGGGTAATTTCTTCTTATTTGAAGTAGGAAATTGGTTAAACACAAAAAAGAGGAGGCAAGGAAGTGTCTTGAACACTTTCCACGCTCTGTTCAGTCGTGTGTCTGTTTTTTTCACAGAATTATCCAGAAAGCATCTGTGAAAAATGGAAGTTCTCCTTGTTAAACTGGAAGTTCTGCCAGGTTTGGAAGCCATTTGTACCTTGTTCTGGGTCCAAGGTGCTTCCCTTGTGCACCTGCTGAGTGTAGAATTTAGTCCTGTCCAGTTACTTCCATTTAGGATTTACCCTCCCTTGAGATCAGTATTTACTTCTAGGACAGCATTTATATATTGAATATAAATTATTCCTATAAAATAAGAGGGTTTAACAGCAATATACAAGCAATATGCAAAAGCCTACTAAGATAATTTGTATTCAGATGTGAACAACATTAATTCTAAACAATCTTAAGCCCTTATTTTGTCCAATGATTGCTGGACATCTAAGTGAAGAAGGCTCTTCTAACTTATTAGTTTATTATCAACGATGTTGCTAACACTTAAACTCTTCAATTAGATAACCCAGTTACCTATTATTATATTGGGGCTTGCTGCTCTCTGATTAAAGTCCATACTGAAGCACTTCTTGCCTTAGCACAGGTGCCCCATCTTTCTGTGAACAGGTGTATGTGGAGTTTGGCCAGTGTACAAGGAGAATGTAAATAATAATTACTGAATAATGATTTAGTATTTTATAAGATGCTCACATGCCTGTCTTACAACTGCATGATATGAAGACACCTTTAAAGGGTATAAATACACTTGTCTTTGAGAAAGTGAAATGACAGGAATAAGAAACTTCAGAGTGATCACATCTTTTTATTATGTTCAATACTTTTTTCCTCTTGGTTTACATGCTTAATTTTGCTCAGGAAGGCCCTATGTTAACAAAATTTTCTGTAGCCTATAGGAATTCTTTAGTTTGTGGGGAGAATCATGTGTACCTTCAGCTGTGGATAATTTGTGGATGTAATTTGTTTTATGAGCTCTCTCAGATTTTATCAACAAGATGTTCACATACATGTAAAGACTGTCAGAGCTGTTCAGTGCCAAACCTTACTGGTGCAGTGCTACAAACCCTCCTGTACTGCTTCAGCTGACCTCATAGTGAGCATTTCTGGAATAGCATTTGATCCTTAGTGTGGAAGCAGTGGTATTGAAACGTGTTTGGCTAATGCTGGGTGTCAGGTGCTAAAGCATTTCTGTGCTGAATTGGGTCTTCTGCACTTAGAAAAAGTCAAAGTAGTGAAAAATCCTGGACACAATTGAGTTAGTTTATGAGTTAGGTGTTACAGTGTTTTGAAAACCTGCAATAAGCCATATTACCTTCTTGTTTTTTAAAACTATTTTTATCTCTGCTGCTCCCATCAATAATCTGTGATTTCAAAAATCATGTATGGTCTCATAATTGTTTTTCAAAGTGGCTGGAATAGTAGTTCCTTTAAAAATGTGGTTCAAAGGAAGAGTTACTTTTCATACTTTAGAATAGCTGTGGTCTTGAATTACATTTAGAAAAAGATGTATTAAATATAAACAAATACAATGCTCACGTAAATGTTAATTAAGCTCACATCACAGAACTGTCCTTTTTTGTGAAGAGCAGGAAAATTATTCTCATTTTCCTGTTCTTTCCATCAAGGCTTGTCTGGCATCATTCCAGCACCACCTTCCCACAGCAGGATGATTTCAGACACCCGTGGGGACGGGGCTGTTCCCTTTGCCCAGGACCATTCCTGCCTCTGAAGCTGCTGGGTCTCTGGAGCAGGTCCTGCCAGGCTGGCCTGGCTGAGCCCTTACCAGCTGCAGATGAGGAAGTGTGGAAGGAGTTTTGTACCACCACACACAGGAAATACATGTGGGGAGTGGCCAGGACAGGCAGCAGCTGGAGTGCCACTGCTCATTCCGTGTCAGAGGTACAGTGTCAGGGATATAGAGGCTGCAGACCATGGGAACTCCAACATGGAGGCCCAGCTAAGGAAGAGGAAGGTAAAGAAAGAATGAAGAAATTTTTTTTATTGTGTCCCAGGATAATGCTGTCCTCTATGCATTCACATTGGAGCAGCCCACAGCTGTATAAAATAGCTCTTACACTCTCACAGGTTGTTCTGTTGAACTAATATTTGCTATTTTAATTTTCTTTGCAGACCTTGATATCAAAGTCACTGCTCTTTCCCTTCTCATTGGAACTCCTGGTAAAATAAGAGATCTGTACCAAATATTGAAAAATTAAATCTAACAGAATGAAAAATTAACATGCTAAATATCGTACGTAATGATATAAACAAGGTGCTATGTCATTCTGCTTGCCAAAGACTGAGCCCTCTTTTGTCCAAAACCAGATTATGTTCTTCATCTCTCTAATGGAACTATTATAAAATTCATACTGGAAGCCAGGACCTTATTTGTGATGCTGCTTCTCCTTTGGGGCTGATATTGAAGCAAAGGCACAGTATAAAACTTCAGAAAGAAGGCAAATATCAGATAGTTTTAGCCCAGGATTAGCAGCTAGGACTCTTGAGTGTCATCTGAACATTGATTATTTGTCAGATAATGCAATTACATTTAATGGAGGGCACTGCTCAGGAGTTACACAGTTTAACTAGCACGTTTGGGTTTTATGCACTGTACCATGTTCACAGTCACAGCGGAAACATGAGTGACATTTGACACTGGCTTGTGGTGGTACTTCTCCAAAGCAGCTGCATGTCACAACACTGAGAAAACCCACGAAATGCCTGTCCTGCTCTCCTTGCTACCCAGTCTTGTTCTTGCTATCCCTGAAGGTGGAGGCTGCCCAGGAGAGGGTGTTGGAGGATGGTGTCACAGGTTGGAGAGGGGTGTTGGAGGATGGTGTCACACGTTGTGTGCCTGTCAGTGAGCTGACACACTCACTAGTGACTGGGACACGTCACTGGCATGAAACCATGCAGTGCTACTGCAGCCTGGGGCACAGCTCAGCTTATGCAGCCATTGCAGTCTGTCTTCATGTGTGTGAGGGACCCACCAAGAGGCACTAGAGTCTGAGTGAGCCCCCGGATTTCAGGGTTTCTGCACTCCTATTAAAAGAGGGAGAAAAGAATGATGTGCCTAAGATAGTTTGAAATAAAACAGAGAAGAATCCTGTCCCTGTCCTCACGTGAACCTTGATAATAACAGAGAGGACTCCACCATCTCCATATTGCAGTGCATAAGGAGTGATTAAGTAAAATTCTTGCTTCTGTTTTCCTTATTGGCGTTATAGTCTAAGAATAAATCTTGGCTCCATTGAATAATGGAGACTTCTACCACTGAGTTCACTGGAACCAAGATTTTCTCTTCAAAATAATTGTCAGCTTTACTCCTCCCATGGACAGGGTGCTGATTTGTGCTTCTGAGTCATTCCAGTGATCCTGACAAAACTCTCCCTACTCAAAAAGCCTGAGGCTGGTAGGCTGACATGTGGTTTTCTTCAGTGGCAACACCTGTGATCTTCTCTGACCCAGAAAAATGCCCCTGAATTTCAGGTGATCAGGCAAGCCCTAGGACATCCTCTAATGCTCTTCTAGGCAGACCTGCTGTCAGTTCTGGCTTGGCCATACCTGGATTTGAGTAGAGTCCCTCAGGTTGTCACCTGCAGACTGAAGAGCTCCTGGCTCTTCACAGTAGAAGTTGGAGGAGCCCTGCTGACTAAAGGCTCTGAATCACAGTGGTGGCAACAGTGGAGCTGCTCCATCACACAGAAATGAAAACATGATTAAGAATCTGAACTTGGTTTCTTCATGTCAAGACAGTATTTAGCTCAAGTCTTTGAGTATCAAAGGGATAGTCTTGACTTCAGTGATGCTGAAATCTCCAAAATTGCATTTACACCTTCCATGCAGGAAGGGGCTTTTGAAAGTGTGACTGAGTTGCCGTTGCCAAGAGTTAAGGTGTTCCAAGAATAGCTGCCTCAGATGGAGAATTTACATCTTTTATCTGAACTTCTTTTATTTAAAAAAACACACACAAACCTTGAGGAGTGCAGTTAAGGCTGAGCTTCCAAAACTGTCCTAAAAGTTTCAGCTGGAATCACAGAGGGCTCCAGCTGGTAACTGTGTTTTGAATCTGAGCAATCCTAGTTTGACTGTTACTGATTGTACATGCAGAAGTAACAGATTTCAGTAGAAACCAAAAGGGAGAGATGAAAGTCCTAACACAGCTCCTCTCCCGCATGCCTCAGAAATCCCAGACTGTCTTGTCCCATCTGTACAACTGAGAATTTTTCCCTTTTAATGGGAAGTTAAACAGCACAATTGAGTTAAAGAACTGAAATATTTGTGTGTTTAAGTTCAGAGAGAATTTGGTAATTATGTGTATAGTTTTGAAATCCTGAGGATGTCCAGCAGTGGCAAGGCGGGTGGATGAGCACTGCTGCAGTGCATGCAGATAATTCATATTTTCATAGGACTTGATAGTCAGCATGGGAGTAATCTCAGACTTGGCTAATGAAAGCGGCTGCACCTGGTTGAGATCCTGCTGGAAGCTTTACTCTGTCAAAGATACTTATGTGTGGGTGCTTCCTACTTTATCAACCTCGTCCCTTCCTTGTGCCCTTAGGCTTAGTTGCATTAAGGAACTAAAACACTTGAGATCATCACTGTTTTGGCAAAAGCTGGCTCTGCATAAATGTGAATGTCTCTGAAGGCTGCTCTTGCATGCATAGTTATTTGGTTATTTGAAAATGTTTTTTAATCTGGTAGCTGAATCATTGCCTTCCTAAGCTGCAGCTAAAGTTCTGTGTAGGTTTTATCGATAGCAGCATGGCTTTACATTTTTCTTCTCAGCTCTGCCTACACTCAGCTAGTGGCTTCCATACTGACAGATGAGCTGCATGTTGGTTCCATGAAAGCTGCCCCTTGGTGGAAAGATTCTAAAAATCAGTGTGACCTGTCGGAACACCAGGCACCCTGTACAGATGAAAATGTGCCGTCCTCAGCTGTCAGTGCAGTTTGCAGAGAAACGAGCACATGACAGCAATTTGAATGTTGAACCTTCTTTAATTCAACACATCATTTGGTTTCAAAATAGTTAAGTAAATTGTATTTAAATAATTGTAAACATTCCAAATAGTCATCCAAAACAAATTGTACTTTGCATAATCATAACTTAGGAACAAAATATTGCAATATAAATCAAGGAAGAGTGGAAAAAAAAAAGGTAAACAAAGAAAGTACATTAAAATTTGTGCACATACTTATCCTTTGTAGATATTTGACAATTTTTTTTGTTGTTATTTAAGGTACTGTGTAAAATTTCAGAGTGGTGTGGGTTAAAAATTCTTAATATTTTTTTATTGCTCCATTCCTTTGAATATTTATTTTCTGAAACTTGAAAGCTGTGTGTGGTATGACTTTTGCAGTGCAAAAGGCTTTTCATTCCATAAAGTGCCTAGAAATTCGTTATGTGATCAGTTATATAAATAGGCTTATTGTTTAGAATGTGTCTAAAATGAAGCCTGTCCTTTAGCCATTTTTTTCCCCTCTTATTAAATTTTTAAAGACACATATTTCAAAACCAAACAAACTAATTCCAAAGGGTTTAATTTTCTTTAGTTTCTCCCAAATCGTACAGTATGTTCTAACAATTTAGGCTCCAGTTTGGCTAGCAGGGAGCCTTTCATTAGAAAGCATGCTGTAGCAAAACATGTATTTTTTGTTAAGAAGTAGTGAATGATATAAGAATTGTAAAGGACATCTACAGCATAATGACAGTTATATGTTTTTCAAAGGAAAATGCAAACAATAGGTAGAAGAAAGTAAAATCAATAAAAGGACATTGTATGAATATATCTGGTCCATTAGTTACAGGGAAATCTATTCTGTTCAATCTGAAATCACATTCAGCTTATGAGGTGGATAAATAAAAATGTTAGGTCCCAGTTATGTAGTCCTTTCTCCTTTTGAGCTTAATGGCAACTTTGGATGAAATGGGACATCAGGATTAAAGCCCAAATTAATCATTGTGCAGCACGATTTTCATCACCCTCACTTCCAGATAGGTTATTTCCACCAAGTAAAATCGTTGAGCACTGTTTTCATTGTATGCTTAGCTCCAGTTCCTGTGTTGTAGAGGGAAAAAAAGTCAGGAGTAGAGTATTCTTCAGCTATGAAATAGAAATGCATGTGCACCTGTTAAGTTTTATACCTGAAGGAGTCTGCTGGAAGTTTGCTTGTTTAACTTCAGTCCTTCCTTCCTCCTGTTAAAACTGTTGTGGCATTTGGATAGAAAGGTATCGTGAGAGGTTGCAGGTCTGCTGCTCCCCCAAAGCCTAAAATTTACCAGAGACAACTGATTTCCTCCCTAGGATTTCTGATCCCTGTGTGCCAATTGTTGGCTGATTAAGGTCAATGACAGCACTTATTCAGTACTTTTATTGACTTGGATCATGTGATAGAAGTGATTGATTTAAGCACAGGATTGCTAATTTTCTATTGTAGCCATTTCTTCTACGGAGCTAGGTTTTACATTATCAGGAGTTATTTATTCTGTATTTAAAAGCAATCCATTTTTTCCCTTACAGGTAGGAGTGCCATTGCATACATTCAGAATTGCATATTTCACTTGTGGGAGATGTTTTTGCCAATGTCGGATGTACCCTTTGTTTCCAGAGATCTTTGGATAGGCTGGGATTTCGAATAGCAGATAATAACATGCAGTGTGTATTATTGATGTTGTCTTAATTGTCTTATTGACAACTCACTTGCACTTGAAGAGGCATGCTAATATCAGACATTTTATGAGATTGCATATATTTTCATGACTGGGAGCCATAGCTACAAAATGATTTTAAAAGCATGCAAGTGTTACTCATTAAAACGTGTAGAATTTTTAAAATGCGTTTTTGGGTCCACATTCAGCATCGTCACTGTTTGGTTTTGTTAATACAGTCTCTCTCACCCTTAATTTTCCCTTACTAGTCCCTAATTAAGCTACTCATCGATATTTAGTGTGGAATTGGCTCCAATGCAAAGTGCCATGCTCCACTACCATTACCTGAAAAAAAAGAACTTACAGGAATAGCAAATTATATGCCTGCAAGATACAAGAAGATGGTCATAGAAAGGGAAAATACAAACTATTTGCTTCTCCAGTGGCAAGGAGGGGGTGTTGAAGAGAGCATACATTGCATGCAGCTTAAAATTGCAAAAATCTAGTTATGAATATACTAATTGTGGCTATGAATTCGCTTCTGGTGAAGTAGGTTCATTAAGATGTTGGAATTGTTTAGTTACTGCTGGTCTCTTCTAAAGACCTGTGAATTAACTTGTGACGTTTTTAAAATTTAAAATCAATAAAAGTAAAGCTACAGTATGTATCAGCATGAGCTGACAGATGTAGACAAGTATTAAGGAAAATCTCTTGCTGAGAATGATTGTAGCCTGAAGTATTCTATATATGAATGATCCAAGCATATTTCAGATTTCTCCCTTAGAAAAGTTTGGACATCTGGGTCTCTTAATGTGTCCATCAGGGTGAAAGGACCAGTTTCTGACATTACCTCTGGCAACAAATTTTTCTGGGTGCTGGTTTCTTTTGTTGCTCATAAGGACTTCATCAGGGGCTGTTTGTTTCCAGTCCTGTTTGAAACGTGAGCCCCTGTATTCCTGTAATGCTCTAGAATATTCAAAAGAAGGGTATGACTTTTTGGGTTGGCTTACTCCTCCTCTTAGTGTAAAAATCTTTTGTTTTGGAGAAACATGGCCTTCTACCCAGCTCTGTTCACTGATACCTTGCCATTTTTTCCTTCAAAAAACTTTTTTTTCCTGAGATACAAAAGTGATTATGAAGAACTACAAATGAATTCTGCAAAATACTTTTAAAAATTGGCAATTGTTTGCACCTGTCTTCTAGTTTCCTTCAGCATGTATTGCATTACTTTTGCAATTAATCTTTGTCATGCATCTTGAGGCCAAAGAACTTGGAATTCTCTTTTCTAAATGGGCTTCTGTGATCAGGTGTTTCATTATGGATCTTAGTGACCTTCTAAGTTTTTGCCACATTTATACCACTTCAATTTCACCTCAATAAATCAGAGGAAAGTCTAACTCTTGGTATTTCTGTAAGTGGGCAAATGAAGTAATTTTATATCGTATGTAAATTTATAGCATTGAATTGTTTTTATATGCTGGAGTGCCCTTTTAGATAAATAATATAGATTTGGGGGCAAATTCTGTCTGGTGGAATTGATAACTGATAAAGTCTGGCTCTGAAGTACCTGAATCCAAAGGTTTCATCATTGATTTCTAGGTTCTTGTACCATGTTTTCTTTCCACTCACCCTTTTTTTTTTTTTTTTTTCCCTCCTTCACAGAGGGAAAAGAGATGTCGCAGGAGGAGCAGGGAATGACAAAGGTTCCCTATAAACTCTAATTACAGTTCTGGGTGCACGGCATCCACAGCAGTTTGTAGCAGGCAGTGGTGGTGGTGAAGAGCTCAGAAGTGACCTCTGCTCATTCTTACCCTGCTTTGTGAGAGTGTGGATTGGCTCTGTCTGAGGATCTTGTGCTTGATTTCTTAAATAGATCAAGTAGTGTATGCCTGGAGCAAAAGGTGTCCATCTGTGAAATATGAGCTTGAATGACCATAATATCAGGAGAAAAATGGATGACTCTTGAAAATTAAATTTGTTGATAAAGCCCTGGACAGAACTTCATTCTTAATTCTCTTCCTGACTTTGTGTGACCTTGAGAAATTCATTGGGAGGTGATTTTTTTGGGTGCTGGTGGCCTCTTGATGCAAATGAATATTGGGGTTGCAACTGGGGCACTAATCACCTCTGAAGCTCAGACAGTGCTTGCATGTCTGCCAAGTGGGTAAAAGGATTTTTGCAGCCTTTAAGAAATATTATGATATTATTGATGAAAAGTATATGAATATACTTTTGTTTTAAAAATTTGCTTGGAAAAATGAGGAGGATCTGGGCTGTCTGAAAGAGCGTAGGTGGAGGCAAGTCTTGTATATTTGCAGGGAGGTATCTCTGGCAGGTGTGAAAGAAATGCCCTTGCAGAAGGCTGGTGGCTCACCTTGCCCTTCTGCCTGCTGCTGGCAATGGGAGGTGCTGGTTAGGGAGATCAAGTGAGCCCAGGTACTTTAGGTGGTCCATTTTCCTCATAAAATCCTGGTACCCAGTGTTATTGTGGTGGTGTCAGAGGGTACATCCTAACCCTCACTGTGGTACAGACTACAAATCCGTCCAGCCTGCAGTTTGTGTGTTGTCTCACCTTCTGTGGCAGTGCGATTCCAAGCTTACTGATGTTTGTGAAAATAAATATTTTCATCTTTCCTGTGGAGCAGCCACTCTACCACCTTTATCATTTTATTTGACCTTTCTGATGCCTCTGATTCTGCTATATTCTTTCATAGGACAAGGCCAGAATGGCCCACAATATGCTGGACATGGGTGCACCAAAGCTTTCTGCTGTGGCAGAAGGGTGCTGTCCATCTTCTTATTAATGCCCTTTTAAAAAAATGACTGTGTTTACTCTTTACATGTTACTGCAGTAATGATTCCAGAGGACTATCAATCGCAAGATCTCTTTCTGTGCTTAAATGCCATTTCCAAATTCAGTGTTATTGTATGTGGCTGTTTAGATTGCCTTCCCCAGATGTTAAACCTTCACATTTTTATGTGCTGATACTCATCTGCCACATATTTGCTCTCTTGCTCTGGCTGGGCTGAAGCACAAATTCCTCACCCCAAGTTTACCCTCCAGCCACAGCCTTTGAAGAGAATGGCTGTCAGTGACTGCTCCTATAGCAAAGCAGTTTTTCTTGACCCTTTGGGAAGCTATTTGAGTTTCAACCATGCTTGTCACAGAAGCTGTGAAGAAGTTTCCTCTTTGATACTGTTCCCCAGAGGATTTTCATATCTGCATTTGACAGTTTTGCTCTTGAAAATACTCCTGGTGTCTGGTTAAAAATCACAGATTTGGAAAAGCTGGCAGCAAGAAGGCAAGCTTAACACTTCACCTGTACGGATTAGCCATGGAAAGCAACTTTCCAGTTGGTTGTATTTCTAGAGATACACTTGATGTTTCCTATGTGGATGGTTTGATGGAGGAGTTCCATGAGGAAATGATTCAGCCAAGAGGCCAGTTTTCAATTGCTGCAGTATCTTTTCTTCTTACCTGTTTTTGGAGAAGTGAAAACAGGAGTGCAATTTCACAGTATCATCAAATGCCATAATCAGGTTGAGTGGTCTTTGCCTGTTGGTCTTTTAGAACTCTGATTCTCTCTTAGCAAATGTTTGATTCACAAGCAGGTGTGCACTGAAGCAGTTGCTCCAGGTAAAAAGTTTCCGTGTTGTCTACATGGGACTGAAAACTCTCAGATGGAGACAGCTGCTGGGAAAGTCTTGTAGGAGAGCATACCAGGCTGTTGGACATTTGCTAGAAGAGGGAATTTTGATACTTCTCTACTTGGTTGTGGTTCATGTTGCTCTTTATAGTCTCTCTCCATTGGCTAAGGAGCTCACTTGTGATATTTCCCATGCCAGGAGATGGTGAGAGGGTGGAGTCAATACTACCTGCCAGGACCAGTGGAGCACAACGTGCTCTAGTTACATCATCTTCAATTTGTGAATTGTTTCCTTGGTTGACATGGGTAAGAGAACCAGCACCTCCAGCACTGAAGCCTTTAGTGTCTATAACTTCAGTAAAAAAGTCAAAGTGCTCCAGTTATATTTATTACAGGAGTGTATATCTAGGAGGCCTTAAGGTCAGACCTTACTTGTGCCTTTGAAAATAAATTTCTGGTTTATTTGTGTTATAGAAGTAGCTCGAAGAAATAAAAGTACAGATTTGTTTAAGATAAATAAAAATTTAATGTTTATGATTATCTTTAATTTCTCTATTGTTTGCAAGACAGGAATCATTAATAGCCCCTCCTGAAAATGGACCACCTAGTCCAGTTCCATTCACTGCATTCCTATAATATGTTATCCAGTTCTGGTTAATGTTTATTGAAATTTTAGATATGAAAAATGATTGGGAAAACAAGTAAAAAAAAAAAAAAGGTGACATTAAAAAATTGCTGTGGAGGTGTTTTAATTTCTCCATTTTTTATTGTTTATCCACACATGCTATTTCAAGACAACCTTTTCTTCCCCGGAATAGGACATCTGGGCTTGTAGTTAAGAGTAAGACTGTTGGTAGAGGAATCTCTCCTTACCTTAACTGATCTAAATTTGCAGGGCTCTTGTAGCATCCACAAAAATATCAGCAGTCCTCTGGCACTTTTTCCAATAGTCAGACCATGGGGTGATGGGTGTTTTATGCTTAGACGAGTGCTGACATTTGATTTTTTTCTGGTAATGCCTTTATTGTTATCTAAAAGAAAAGCTGTGGCTACCAGATTTTTAAATTGGCTGGTCTGGCACAGTGGAAAACAAGGACCTTGGTTCCAGAACTGTGCTTGCATCATTAGGTGGCTGAAGGAACAGACTGGCTCAGACAGCTTCCCATTCTTCCCATTGCACCTCCTGCTGCCTTAGCACTGCAGAGAGATGGCTTCAGCTCCACAGAGGGATCAAGGTTAAAAGCTCAAGAAAGTCAGAAATTTTAGAGTTCATTTACAGGAGGGAAAGCTGTGGGAAGATGGCAAGAGTTCCTCTTGAGGGTTGGGAACAAGAGGCATGCTGTTGTGAGGTTGTGATGTTTGGCTGCCACAGAGGTTGTTCAGTTCAGCCTCCATTTGAGAAATCAGTTACCCACTCTGTTGAACATTCATGTCATAATTAAGTGTCAGACTGTGACCTTTAGTATTCTAAAAAAAGGAAAAATTGTTACCTTAAGGAATTTTCCACACCTTGAACCAGAACAGAATTCATGTCTACGTTCTGGAATTATCTGGGTCCTTGGAGACAGAGAACTTCCTCAAAATTTAGTGCTCAGGGAATCTGCTTCTTTATCAGCTGTAGTAGTTGTTTCTATGGTTAGACAAATTGCTGACCTTTTGGAGAACATCATGTTATCAAACAGACCAATCAACTCTTTAGCAAATGTATAAGATTCATCTTCATTTAAGTATCTAAGCATAGAATGAAATTGAATGTGTGTCTAATACATAGATTTTGCGTTGCATTTGCCAAAGACATCATTTATTTGGTGTGTCTAATTCTTGGAAAAATAATCCTCAGAGACATAGGACTTGATTTCTTGAGTACAGCTATTGTTGCACTTGGTAATAAAAAATAAGTGCTTGGCCCTTCCGGGAATCAAAATGCAGATGATTCAAAATTAGCCTCCAAAATTTTGAGCATTCTAATATGAATGGTTAAAGTATTAAAATTGAGACTATCCAGAGCAGAAAGCAAGGGTCCCCAGTGTTAAAATGCATACAGAGGGACTAACCTGCACACAAAATTAATATAAGGGATTAATATTCAGCTGTGATAAAACTGGAAAATACGCACTGGAAAGTGGAAAGTAGGGGAGCATGTCTTCAAAGGTTGGTTAGTGCTTAAGGTGACAGAAAATTAATGCACGTGAATGACAGTTGTTCCTGAGAGAGCCATCAGATGCAACTGTGAAAAGTCTCCTTTCCATGAATCCCCCTTTAGTTGAGAGAGTTGTTATAAATGTTTGATAGAACAAGATGGACAATTGCCCCAGGTAGGCCTGAGGCTTGACCTCTGCCACGAGTGGTTGCAAGAGGCTGTTTTCCACGGTGCCTGTTCCATTTAATTTCTTTGCAGGATGACACTGGAATGGCTAAATCTCCAGTTTCTTTGTCTTGCAGCCCCTTTGCACTGTTGGTAGATCTAGGGAGATTAGGGATGCAGGACATAACATCACTATGTACAAAGTTTGTATCAAATAAAAGGATTCAATTTTCTGCCAAGTTGGGGTTTAACCTCTCCTAGATCCTGAGTTGTGCATAATTAATGTATTTTCAATATCTTTCAGCATTTGACTTTCAGAATTCTCTCCCAGAATTAATCTTAAAGATGTTTCAGTATTCTGCCTTCAGGAAGACAACTTGCTTTTAGCTCATGCCATAATTTTTGGTTTCAGTTTTTGGATGTCATGTATCACTCTGATTAAATGTCTCTTTCTTGCAGAAGGCTATTCTCACAGGAAAAAAAAATCAAGCTATTATCTAACAAATGTGTGGCAGTTAGTGCTAGCATGGGCTAGTATATTTTTAATGGCAGCAATCTCTTCCATTTTGTTGCATGTGAACAAAACCTCTTGCCTGCTTTATATCATCAAAGAGCTTGTCCAGATTTGGTGGTTTTAGGTTGGGTAACATCATGATGGACGAGTTGACAGTTCATTAAACCAAAGATTTTTTCCATTCACAATAGTCTGTCTTCTGTGTATTTACTATTATTAAAGCCTGCACAATAACATCTGTAAATAAGACATGCCTTTCCTCTCCACTAGTGTCGACTACTGATGGTGGATGCCTAACAAAAATAAAGCTCGGGTCCTGCTGAGCTAACTTTTGATTCAACAACACAGTGTGTATAAGTACACTAGTGCCATTGTGAAGGGATGGCTTTCTTCCATTAAAGCAACATTACTGTCCCTGATACTCCTGCCTGTCAAATGAACTGAGGTTCAAAACAGTTTTGTCTGTATTTGCAGCAGTTCAGGACCCAAGCTGGTGGTACGTAGAAGGTATGACCTGTGCAGTTTTACATGCAGTAGCTAGCTTCCTAGCTTGTTGAGCCCCTGTGATGTTTGGGATGTACATTCTTTGAAGATTACTTCCAAAGAAAGGCATCCAAATCCTTACTTCGAGATTCTGTCTATTCCTGTGGTGTTTACATTCCAGTATGGCAGAAGATCACTGGAGAAAGAAAAGATGAAAATGCACTTAAAAAAGGGTTTCTCAAAACAGGTCTCCTTCAAAGCATCACAGTCCTCCACCTCCTACCCTCTTTTAAAGGCTGGGATTAATGTTTTGTGCAGGAAAAAATATGCATTAATAGGCAACTTTGCAGTTTGCCACAGTGCTCTTGCTAGAGAGCCATCGATGGTGAAGCACTGGGCAGTGTGGGAGCGAGAGCTCTTCCACTGCTGGAGCTAGGACATTTTTTATTAACACAGCTGCAAAGTTACTTGCTTCTGTTTTTCTCTGTGTTATCTTGGTGCTATTGTTTTTACTTGCTACTTAAAACTACAGCCTCGTCATCTTCCAGAGTGCTTGCTTGCTTTTTTATTTTTTTTTTTTTCAGTTTCGACTGTATAATAAAAGGATCAAATATTTAAAATTGCTCGCATGTTACTTTATTAAATGCATTTGTAGGAGAATGGGAATAGTTACTGTGTGGCTTTCTTGCAGCATTGAAGCTTCCAATTGTTTAGTTTTGAATTCACTCTACTTAAAATATGCAGCATATTTTTTTATTTATTTTGTGTGAATATGGCGTTCATTAAAGGGCCTAATAACAAAGGCTAAAGCTTGGCACAGGGTGGCTGTTATGCAAGCTTTCCCACACGCAGCTCTGCCAGCACCCCTCAATTCTGACCTGCAATAATACCCTTGCTATTCTAGTCCTGGGCCTTGCCTGAGCAGCGGCTGCAAACTGTGTCAAATCATGTGTGTGCAATTTTTGTGATATAGACAAATGAGACCTTTAAACTCGTTTTTATTTCTGACCTTACAGGAAGTCGTAGGTATTTTTAAAAACAATTTCAGCAAGTAATTTCTTAATAAACCAGGAGCAATGGCTCTAACAGGAGTGGTAAAAAGAAATTGATGAACAATTTCAAGATATACTAAACCCCTGTGTTTGTATGGGAAGGTAATGATTTAGAAAATCTGTATGCTGGTGCAATTATTGTTAACTTTAAGAAATTTTTATCACACCTCTGGTGTGAATGGGATTCTCTCTCTTTTTGTGTTTCTAGCAGATATTTAAAAGATGCAGACAGATGAGGTTTTTTTTTCAGTTTATAATTTATCTTGATAAAGATGGCATCAGACATTCAGCCATCATTGTGGTATAGCAGCAGGAGTGAAAGGATCAATTCTTGAAAGGATTTATGCCCCTGGAATTATAAGGGTTTTTTTAGGGATGTTAATAATTTAAGGGAACTTTAGTAACTAGTGAATGATCAGCAACATGTGGTATGTAAACTGATGGAGAGCGGGGTGTGAATGCAGACAATGCAAATAAGCATTCCAGCAAGCAAAGGAGATTCACCTACACATATGCAAATACTAAATCCTGGCAAAACATTAATTTTAAGATTAAAAATAGCCTTTTTTGCTACCCGAGCACCTATGTAACACTGCTTCTGTCCTTTAAAAAACAGTTTTATGAAGGAGCAGTTGAGCCAAAATTGAAAAAAGGGGGCATGTAGCCTTTCAGGCTACGATGATTAGTATTAAGATGAGTTGCACTTTAGCTAGGCTGAAACTTGTTCGTAACAGAATGTTAAATACTTACTGAAAAGAAAGATTATGTCTATCTAGTTACACCATTCCTTGATATATGCACCATGTCAGAGTGCCATTGTCTCCTGGGTAAAGACTGAGAGTTCAAATACCCACTATCTCTCCCCTGGTGCTCCAAATGCTCTGCTTTGAAGTTTTTATAATCCATCTGTCATCTTCTAGCAGGGAGGGCACATGTTCTGTACCACTCAATTATAGAATTCTCTTTCGCCAGCTACAATGAGACAGGAAAGAATGTTATGGGTGGTTGAGAGAAACTGTCAGATATACTAAATTCCTGGGATTCATATGGATGATGTTATTCCAGTGTAGGAACACAGCATGTGTTATTGTTAAAATGTATTAAGGATACATCTCGTATTGTACCATTTAAGCATTTTGATATTTGCATAGTTTTGTTGCTATTTGATTTTCATTTAAAATGCTGAAGCAGCCAAACAGTCTGAGGTTTGATCATTTCATTTGTTTTGGGTGGCAAAAAGTGACTGAATATACATATATTTTGGAATATCAGGAATTATCTTTATTTCTATTACAACGGTGAAATGGAAAAATTCTAATTTTTTTTTTTTTTTTGTGTAAGCTCTGTGGAACAGTGGAATTGTTTATAGACTGGTAATATTTGCCATACCAATTGTTTGTATTATGATATGAACTGAAGGCCTGAAAATTATATGTGCTACCATCTGGTGAAAACAGGAGTAGCATTTCATTACGTGGTACGTATAAACAATAACAGCAGTGTATTCTGAAATTATAGTTAATATTTTGCTTAAAGAAATCTACCTTATAGGGACCTAGCATGCTTGATAGCACTCTGGCTTTTCATGTTCTTCGTCCCTGGGGTGATTTAATTTGTTGTCTTATGTGAAATGAGTTTGATGAGCTCAGCTAAGTCTCTTGTGGATATTAATTCATGGTGTAAGAGATCCCACATAGTTTTGCAGAGGCTGGCATAATTTTAAAATTGTGTGGTTTGCTCAGAACAGAGTCAGTATGTGTTGTAACAGAATTTATTGGAATACATAGATTTTCAGGGCAAATTTATGGTACCAGTACTTGCAAATGGTTTTGTTTTTTTCTTTTTTTTTTTTTTTAATGTAAAAATATAGCCTGACATGAGTTGAGCAGCCCCCCTCAAATTCAATTTCAAAAATACTCATTTATGGGATCCCTTTAAGGCTTCTGAAGTGGACCAGAGGCTGTAGGAGTCTCCAGATGGTGCAGACCCCTTCGTAAGCTGAAATCAAACTCCCACAAACGTGTTCTGAGCAGTCAGCAACACAACCTCTTGCTCAGACCGTATCTGCAGTATAAATACATCCTCCTGTTCCAAACAAACAGGAACCCTGCCATATCTGAAATCTGGCAACTGCTTTCAAATAAAATTTACTGTCGTGGCTTGCCATTTTGCAGCCTATCTGTTGGGTCCTCCAGGATGAAGGGAGGGCTGGGCCAGGGGAAGGCGGCTGTTCCTTTTAGGTTAAGGAGGTAAAGGGATTGCCCAGCTGCCAAATTCTGGTAAACTGAGCACAAATGGGGGCAATATCTCTCACCTGGGTTGGTTACAGTAAAAATGGAAATAAGACTTAAAAAAGCTCCAATGGAGAAATGTGAAAAATTGGAGAAGGTACGATGCAAGATAAGATGGTCCTTCCCTTTCACTGTGTGGGATCAGGACAGTAGTCAGAAGCAGGATTTTTTACCTTTACCCTCTTGGAGCTGGCTGGTGTTACTGTCTTACTCTTCTGCACCAGCTGCCACCACCAGCTTCCTGTGTGGTGATGGGGAAATTTGTAGAATTCGACTTTCCCCGGCCAGTGCTCTCTTCAGTAGATCTGCCCACAGGTGTCCCACAGGGAGGTGGTGACGAAGCACTGCTGAGGATGAGGCTGTGCACTGCAGCTCTTGGTGGCAGATTTGGACTTTTCAAGGTGAACACGTGTCCTAAAGAGGTTTGTGCTCGAGGATGGCCTGTGTGGAATGACCTGTGCATGGACTAGTGGGGCTCAGCTCTCCTGGCCCGTGCTCAAATGGCTCACCCTGACCATGTGGGAACCAACCCCATACGTGCTGTGTGAGCTGCAGCTTCCGAAGCCTTTCAGCTCTAAAATTGCCTGACCATTATTAATTTTTGTATTGGATCTTTCAGTCTCACTTGCCTATTGCTCCCATTAGCCATGAGTTAGCTGAAACCTAACTCTGATTCTGTTGATAATGCTCAGATTGGACACTCTGAACTCTAGGGGATGGAAGCCCACTTCTGTTTTTAATTGTATCTCCTACAAGGCGCCAGATATTTCCTCACTGTATTTATATAGCAGCCAATGCAAGTTTTGAAAAGCATTTTCACTAACGACAGATTTGTTTTTAATATGTGCTTTACCTTTAGTACATTTATTTAAACTATGTATAGACAAGGAAATATTCCATTAATCCCATACTGTGATGCTTTATTCATGTGTTAGGAACATTTTTAGTTTTTTAATTCAAAGTAGGGGGTTTAATGTTTTGTTTGCTCTGATATCTGTTTTGTTTTCTTCTCTTTGCCTAGTTCTTGCTTATCTTTCATAATTTCTCTTTAGCAGCTTTCTCTTTTATTTTCTTCTCTTTCTTATTACTTTCTCCTTCTCCCTATCTTACAGGTATACACTAGCAGTAGAAGCCCCCGTTGGAAGATTAGCAGTGAAGACCATAGTTTTTAGGTCCTAGCAGAAACTTCATCACGTTGAGGGAAAAAAAAAGTGAAGATTGCAGTTTGCAGGACCTAGTGAAACCCTGAGTGTGAAAAGTATTTAAGTATTTGCATTTGCTCTCTGGCTTTCACTGGGTCTCCTAACCTGCACCCTGAGGGTTTCCACTCTATTCTAAGCCTGCTGTATCACAGTTTTGTGGAAATGGCAATGAATGAAAGTAGCCACACTGTTGTTGGTATTATAATGTCAGCGAATTTTGAGTGACTGTTTTGATGTAGACATCTCATCTACATTTCTGTTTATTTAAGTCTAATTGTATAAAAAAAATCCTCCCAAATAAATGACAGACAAAAACCTTCCAAATGTCCCCCCATTGTTTTTAATACACATATTAAACTATGATGGTAACAATTCTCTTTACCAGTACTGAGACAAATGAAAAAATATTTATTCAGTGGAATTTTCTGAGTACAGCTATCTTAATCAACAGTGCAAAATTCTCTTTGCCCAAGCAATTAATTTTTTTGATGGGCATGTAAAATATGTGGGGATTTTTTTCAGTTTATACATTCTCCTCATGGTAAATAATGCCAACTAGATTTAGTATCTGGACAGACAAATTTTTCATTATCATTTGGAAGTCTGATTTAAAATATATTGCTTTGAGAAATACAATATTGAGATTTTAACCAACCATATTGTGCTACAGCTTATTGTTCTGTTGAGGCGATAATGTATTAATGTTTATTGAGTTCTTTATAAATTTATATATGTTATATATAGCCATAGTTTCCTTTGTGATTCTCTCTTTTATTAAGCTGGAAATTTTTAAAGGTGAATTTTAAAACTACTGGTCATTAGGTAGCATGTTGCAGTTTTGGAAATATTCTTTGTTTTGTTTTTAAGCTTAACATTTTTAGCTGTCCTTTTTGTATTTTCCCATGAGATTAAGGTCGTATTTTTTATGCATGTTGAAAAATATTCACTTATCAGTATGGGTGCAACTGTAAACAAGTGATAAAGTGACAACATTTACAACAGCAAAACTGACAGCATTTGCTTTAATTTTCTGCCATTTTTGTAATTATATCAATCAAGACCAAAACTAAAATGATATTTTAGCATGCTGTAAGAAATGAGGAATTCAGATCTTAAAAGACCATTACAATTAGCTTTGAAACATTCACCATTTTAACATAATTGTTTCATATAGCTTATACGTCTTCATTTACAGGCAAATATTCTGTTGATCTTTTATAAACAAAGTAGCACCCATCTGCTTCTTGAGACACTCCTGGCGCCTATTCATTGCAAAAATAATACATGTCCTAATGACTTCCACATATTTTGAAATCTCCCTTTTGAAATTGGTCTTGGCAGATTATTTGCAGGTACTTGAGTTGCATCTGTTTGCAATTTTGCAAATGCGGAAGACTTTAATGTTGAGCACTGCAAGAGGGCTATTTTAATCCTCAGATAACATAGGCTGTCATCAAAAGCCACATTTATCTTTTCGAAGGTGGGGCAAATGTTTAATGTTAAAAGACAGTAAAAGGTCAAGGTCAAGGCTGAGGTCTGAATATTTTCCTTTCATAAAATTGTGTCTTTTGTCATTTACTTCTTGCATTTTTTTCATTTAAGTTTCAGCTTAGCTTCCCATTGCCAAGAGGATGTTTTGCTGATAAAAATGAAAGATCAGGAAGAGAGTAAATCTGAAATAATTGTGAACTTCGGTCTGTTGTACTTATTATTACCATGTGGTTAGCAGCTGACCAACTTAAGCCGTTTTTATTTACACTACAAAACTGAGCAGCATTGTCCTAGCAAAGTACAACTTTCCTTTTATTTAATCACTAGACTATGTTAAAATGGAGTTCAGGGTCTCCCTTCATCTCACAGAAGCAAGGAGCTAAGGTTGAAATGACATCCTTAATGTACCTCATTGGGCCTTGTTATTGCAGCACATATGGTACACTATGAAGGATTACCAATTGTTAGAGGACCCCTGCAAGAGTTGGGCACGGTGGGGGTGAGTTAAGGATGACATTTCAGCTTTAATTCCCCTCTTGTTTTCCCTATTACCTTTTTACTGTTAACATTTCTTCATTTATTTATTTTTGAGACTAAATTTTGCCTCTTGAACATTAAAATACCTCCTTCTGCATGAAAAGGAGTTGATGTTTTAACGCAGAAGGAACTGGAGACCAAAAGCTTTTAGAAATGGTTATTTCAAGGCAGCTACTTTCTGTTCATGTTGCTGTGCAGTGAGAATAGCTGGAAACCCGAAAATGTGCCAAGGTTTTAAACACCATGAGGTTTAGTGTGAAAAAGGACTGAGTGAATGTTTCGTGCAATACATGTTATTTTCATATTTCTTGATTAGGTCTTTGGTTAGAAGAGGAGCATGTACTTATCTGCAGACTTTCACTCCAGTGCCCTAAAGTTTGCTGCATTTGCCAAGTTTAACAAAATGACTTTGAAACAGTTGCTTAAGAAGGTTTCCTACTGAGCAGCAGCCACCCACCTCTAAGGTGGATGGAACAATAAAGCTATTTTTACAGCCTGTAGCAGAACAGGACAGGAATAAATACATCAACCAGATAAAATTGCTGTGAGAGCTGAGGTGGTGGGATAGTAGCATTTAAGATAGCATTTGACCAGGGGTTATGACTTCAAAAGTGTCTCAGGGAACTACATGCCTGTGGCTTATATCTTCTGAAGTGTGTGGCCTTTTGGTTTTTGAGGTGCTTGAGCTACATTTTAGTGGGATTTAGGTGCCTGAATAAGGGTCAAGGGCTTGCATGGCTTTGGGCTTCTGGCCCTGTGTTCAATTTTCAAAAGCCCATTATGCACATCCCTTAAAATGTTTCCCAGGGTGGTAAATTTAATACAATCAAAGCTCTGTGCACTACTGTCAGATGTTTACTATGGCCAACCAGAACTCTGCTTTTCAGAATTAAATGAAAATTCAGTTTATAGATGCCTGGTTTCTCTCTATTATCTTGGCACACTGATTCGGTGCTGTCTTGTAGGATGTAGTGCCACCTCCTCTATCAGCATGCTGTCTCCTCATTATCATTTAATTATTTATTGTTTCTATTGCAGAACACTTGGGCCTACTCAGGGAACAGCTGTCTGTGCTGGGGTGGAGCTGAGTATTTGGGGAATGAGTAAGTAGAAGTAGTTGCAGTAGCAGTCAGGATGGAGAAGTTGAAGAGTTCTGTTTAGAAAGAAGAGATTGTTTCTTAAACTGGGGCATGGGAAAAAACAGCAGGTTTGGGAGTTACTTGAAACCTTAGAGAGAGAATAAGGAGTGACACTGAAGGAGGTAAGGAAATGGAATTGCACATGAACAGTGGAACTGTAGGGAATGGCACAGACTGAGAGGAAGGATGCACAGTTCCACTTTATCCATTCAAATTTAAATTGACAACAGCATAATCCAGGAGGTGGTCTCAGGGGCAGGCAGGTGTGCAGGGCTCGGATGGCAACAGTTGAAGGAGGTGGATGTGGATGTCAGTGCCATAAACTTGGAAGAAGGCACGTGGGCAAAAAAGAGATGACCCAGTCAGAAAACAGAGAAGGAGAGAAGGGTAAAACATCATTGTGTGGGACTCCACAGAAAACTGGAGATGGTGGAAGTGCGATGTAGCAAATGAGACAAGGAACAACGTAGCAACAAGACTGGTAAAAATATAGATTCTTGGAGCAATTAAGTGATCTTGGCTGCTCTCCTGCTGAGGCACTGGCATGGATACATTTGTTAGATCTGGTGGGACAGCAGCACAAAGTGGTTATATAGTTGGGAGCAATTGTCATATTATTGTTCATATGCTCTGAAAAATGTATTTAGCGGTTGCTGCAGCCAATTTTCAAATGCTAACTTAGCCATTATCCTCACTTTTTATGGCTCAAAATATGAGTCCACATTATGGATTTGTGTTTTGAAAACCAGCAACTTATCACTAAATTTTTATGGACTTTTACAGCCCAATGTGTGCTGATAGCCTTCTTAGATTTTTTTTTTTTTACATCAAAATTGTCTTATTCTTATAGGGCCTATAATCTATTCTCTGATAAATTCCCTCTTGTTTTCTCAGCCAAAATAATCTGTATAATCCATTGTTGGGGATGTGCAAGAGAGGTTAGCAGAAGTTCCTGGTCCTTACTCAGTGCTCTTTAACCAGGTTCATGCTGCCTGCTCTTCCTGTGGGCAGGAAGATATTGCCTGTCTCTGCAGTCTCTCAGACACACTCTTTGGTGGACACTCAGAATAGGGTGATGCTCTCCTGGAAATTTCTGAGGCCATGCATAGAGGAGATAGGGTTGCTGTAATGAGCTTCACTTCCTTTTGCTCTTGTACAAACCGAGTTTCTCTAACCATTCTGCTTAACAAACAAGTCCTGTTCTCTTGCTTCCCAATTTTTATTGTCTTTGGAGGCTTATTGATGTTCACCTGCCCAGATATCTTTACAGCTACTAATGAAAAAATACCTACATTAACAACACAGACACAAGTGCACCTTGGGATGAATGTATTATTTATAAAGACTTACCATCACACCCCTCACAGTTACATTTTATGCTGCTTGTGGGTGTACTCCTGTGTCTTGTTGGCAATGCAATTAGTTGCACTGTGGGAGATTCCCAGGTTCAAAGCCAGGCATGTAAAATCTATTTCACCCCTTTTTAATATGTGGGTCTTTTTGTAAACGAAAAGAAAAAACCCAAAATCGTGGCACCCCTTCACAAAAAAACCAGAATAACACTATTTGTGAAAATCCTTACAAAGTCAGATCCAGTCTCTGCTGCTGCTTTTTATACATTACAGCTCAGCATAGTTGTACTAGACCAATACTGCTCTGCAGGTGGAAGTGTGAGGGCCATTGAACAGTTTAAGTTTTTCCAGTGGATCACAATTACAGAAACATCTGTGCTAAATAACTTTGTGCAGATGCACTGTGAAAATTCAGTGTTCAATAGCCCTCAACATTTCTAATTTCTTACTTGTGGTGGTGTAGTTTAGAAGTTGCACATTGGGTTGCAGTATAAAGCATATTGGAAACATTTGTGAAGGGCCTTTGCAGAATGCTTATGCTGCAGTGAAAGTGCTCCCAAGCGCTTTTGTTTCTTTATTTAGACTTATTCCATTTGAAAATGGACGAAATGCATGCTAAGGATACTGTTGCTATAATGCTGCGTGAGAGAGTTCAGAGGTCTGGGATGTTGGTTTGAAAAAAATCTAAAATCAAAATTTTTTTGTTTGACTGTGTACAGAAGGGAAACTTGGAAAAGCTGAGTTTTAAAACTATTCAGTGCTACAGTGAGATCATGCAACTTGAAAAAGTTGAATGCATATGTTTCCTCAGGAAACATATTCCCTACTTTCACTGTCTTTCCTCTAGGTGCTCTGTATTAGAACAGCAGGAACAACCTGAAATATTGAGGAATCCAGAAGTTCTGTGAGTGCTTTGGATGGTTCCAAGCTTCACTTCCATAAAACAACTAGAAGGTCTAAATGCAGGTAGTGTTTTGGTGCTCCCTTTTAGGGAGTTGGTTTAATCTTTAACATGATCCATGGAAATGCTTTAAACAGGCCTTGATTCCAGATTCATTGGTGTCTGCAACACAGGAATGATTTACTGGAATCTTTTCCCATGAGGCGCCCACTGAGGGATTTTTAGTACTTTTCTCCTTCATCAGGATATCTATGAAATTGTCTGGACTGGAGCTAACTATATATTTCAAATTTAAGCCTGGTCTGTTGGGATAGGCAGCAAAGGGACAAGTCATGTGCTACAAGTAGTGTGATATTTATCCTCTGTTCCTCATAGGCTGAGCTTATCCCGTATCATGGCAGCCAGCCCAGCTCAGCAAAAGCCATTTCCACTTCATTTCTCAATGTCTGATTTTGCTCCCATTGAAGTTAATGGCAAAACTCCCACTGTCTTCAAGTGCAGAGGGATCAGATATTCAGAGAGGTTGGCTACACTTTTTGTGCTTTCATCTACTTGGAAGTCAAATTTTGCACTTAACTTCTTTTGATCTCTTGGAAAACTCAAGCTTTACTTATTTTCTCCCAACTGTTTCTGTAGCTTGATGTTACTCATTTCTGTGATTTTACTGGTTAGGTGGAACTTGTTATTTCTATTTTATGTATTGGTTCATAGAATAATTTTTCTTTAACTAAAGAATAGAAATTTGTTTCCCTGTGATCAGGTTTAGTTTTTGTACTTTAAATCACTGCAACCTTTCCGTGGACTTAGGCTCTTGTTAACAAAGGTCATAACGACTGGCCATACATAATTATTTGTGTTAATGAAATACTTGGCTGCATTTATGGTCCATTCAGAAAGAAGTATGAGTCTGATAGAGACAAATATGTTTTTCAGCGTGGATTTACATACATTTATGGATTAGAATCAGACATTCCTCCTTTTATAGTCAGTGTAGGTTTAACTAGGTTAAAGGGTTTTCCTGAATATTCATCCAGACATTTCTTTTGAAATAAGCTTCTGGTTTAAGTTTTGCACAAATTAAAAAGTACATAAAAACTGGAGGAGGAGAAGAGAAGGCAGTTGAAAAGAAATGAAAAACTAAGTATATTTAAGTTTTAGGGCTTACAAACTTCCAAATTTCAGAGCTTTGTGAAATTAAAAGGTTAGCTATGAATAACCACAATCAAATCTTTTCTTTTGTCCATATTTAATTCAAATGAGATTGCTCCATATTGACTTCTAATGCTAAAAGGCCACCCATCATGGAATCCCTGCAGCCAATGAAGCAAGCAAGTGAATGCTTTCTTAAATGATGCTAATCAGTCCAGAGAGGCCTGCCCTCTATCCCCATCAGTATTCTGTAATTCAGATGTGCTGATAACCTGAAATTGAATGTGTCAGTATGCAGACATGTGAAGAAAAAAGGAAACTAAAAGGCAAAAGAGGCAGCTATAGAGACAATGCCTGTTTGATTTTTTTTTTCTTTTAAGAGAAGAATAAAAGGAATAGTTAGTAGTTGTTCTCCAGTGCTTACTGAGGGCTATACAAGAACATACAGAAAATTCATAAATAGGCTAGACAGCCAATTTCCAGATGGAGAAAAAACTAAAAAAATAAGCAAATAAAGCAAACAAAAACTCCCAACAAACCTGAGATCATAAAATAAAATGTATTTTAGAAAGATAATATCAACCGGTACTATTAAAATGTTTCTGTGCACCTAAAAATGTTCCAGTCTAAATGCTTTAAAAAAGAGGGCTCTCTTACCCTTGCAGTACCCAGCATAAGACAGTTGCTACATCTTTTCTGCATCTTGATTTTTCCCAAAATTTAAATTTCAACTGTTTATATCACATCTGGTTTAAATTTTGAACAGACACTTTCATGTCAGACACAGATTTTCTTCCAAAAATTGTCATGCATTTGCTATTGTATTAGATAGTGTTGTATCAAAAAATAGATCAATTTATTAATTTTTTTTGAGCTTCCATCAAGATAATAATTATTTGGCTTTCTGAAATAATTTTTGCAGAAACTTTGGTCTCCTTCAGGCCTGTTGTGCATGTGTAAGCAGAGGCACACATCTGAAGGAAGAACTGGGTTCTTTGTTCCTCACATGTTCTGCTGCCTCTTCATGTATGTTGGACATGTTACTTCAATTTGGATTTGACCCTTTGGTCATAACCCTCATGCTCAAGTTCCTCCTTGTATTTTGCGAAAAAAGCATTGCAATATATGTTATTATATGTAAATGTATGATGTTCAAAGTCTATGTCATTTATATTTTTCATTACGTTAGCAGTGGAAGATCTTTTCTCCACTGACAGTCTCTATCACAAATTTATCAGAGAGAAGAATAATAGTGGTGGTAGTGCAGAGTTGAAATCCGGGGAGTTGAGAGAAGATGTGTTAACTAAATTATACTGGGACAGTTTGCTTATAGGAGTTCTAGTGGGTGATGCTGTTGAAAGCCATTTAATTTTTCTTGTCAATGGGTTGCAATGGAGACAAGTGTGTCCATTAACAATGGGGAAATAGGATGAGGAACAGCTTGTCCACACTTAGTGAGTAGGTCAGCTGGCAAACCTGGGCAATGAGTGTGGTCTCTTGCACCCAGCACAAGCTGCCGTGGGTGCTGTCAGCCCTTGGTGCTCTTCCCAAGCCCTGGCAGTGTGGTTGGAGGTGCACTCACCAGGTGTGCTGTGCCTGGGGGATGCTCAGGGGCTGTGGGCTCACCTGGCCTGCAGGGAAACACCCCTGAGGCTGCAGGAAACTGTGGTGGCCACGACTCAGAACTTAACATTGAGGAAACTGATGAAAAAGGAGCCGTTCCCATCTTGGGTGTTGTGTTTGTCACTCTGTGGTTACAGGGTGCCTGCAGGCCTTGTCCTAGGCGCCACTGTTTGAGGCTGCTGTGGAACAATCACACTATCTGTTGGAAAAGATGATTCTTTTCCAATTCTGGTTAAAGGTTAGTATACCTTTCGTGTCTGACTGAAAGTGTTTTAGAGGTTTTGGTAACTGCTTTAGCCTCCAGAGGACTCTGGTGTACACCTGTGCTCCTCAGTGGCCCCTCCCTGCAGCCCAGCAGGTTTGGAGCAGGAGTGGACAGAGGCTCTCACAGCTGACCAGTTCTGCTCACAAAACTGAGCAGGGCACCAGATTCCTCACAGCTGGAGGACAGGTTCACGTTGACTTGCATGTGGATGGCCTAATGCTCCCACCATTAGCCTGATTTTCAGTGTGCTGAGGACTGCAGCTTCTGTTAATCAGTAGGATCTAAGTGTAATTAGCATTTACTGAGGGACCACTCAGATACCCTGCTGCCGTGGCTTTCCAAGTCTGTTGATGGAATGGAAAGAGACCAAGAACCAAACCCTGTTTTCTGGTCCCCTGTCTGTCACCAGGAGATTAGAGGCTGGCCTGAACAGGATGGAAATGACATCCTGAATTTTAATTATTTATCTGTGCACTTTTTTATATCTTCTCATTGCTTGGATATTTCATCTTATCTTAAAAATATTTATTTGAAATCGTCAGTGATCAAAGGCTGGGAAACAAAACCGAGCTGGATATGATTTTTTTTTTCTTTGGGAGGAAATTGGAGTGTCAGGATAATTCTAGTGTATGCAAACTTTACAAGATGAAGCCAATCCAAATGTTACATCCTTAAGCTTCATACTGGAAGATTAAAACTAACACACATATATATGATCAATTTTACCTACCATGAGAATTCAAAGATAACTGGTATATCTTGTTTTTAATTCAAATTAAATGATTTTTACTTGATCATTTTATACACACACATGCATGCACTCCCTCACAAGCACATGTCTGTGTACTGAATTGATAAAGAAAGAACTCTGGTTAAATAATCCACTTTTGTCTGACAACGGAATCAGTTATAGAGGTGCAAATATGCAGAAAGCTATTTGGAAATGCATCCTCGTAGTTGTCAGGTTTTATTATGCAGGAAGGTGTCATGTTTGTTACGAAGCTGAGTGCAGATGGCAGAGTGGAAGAAATGGATCACTAATTTTAACAATGATTAATGAACAGAGATAGAAAATGAATTACATTGGACTATCGGAGGCAAGAAATATTTTTGAGAAAATTTTGACTCATCTGCTGTGCTGTTCTCTGTAAATTATTTTCTGAAATTCTATATGTTGTCAACAGTTGACTGCATTTTCCATTACTGTCTATTTCTGTTCTTAAGTACTTTTGTGTTATTAGAGATACATAATTTAAAAATACCAATACATTCCTGATTACTTAGAGAAAGTATATGTAACAGTATGAATATTCCAAAGGCTCTGGCCACAAATGTCCTGTTTTATAATACTTTCTAATTCCTCAGCCTTTTATTGCTACGTTAGAAATATTTAGTGACATTTTATCCTCTTATTAATAAAAGGAGGTGGTTGGGATGAGGAGTCCTTCTGTGTTCTTTATAAAAATAAGGCAAAAATGTAGACGCAAAGTTAACGATAAAATGCAGCCAAGTGGGTTAACGTGGTTTTAAGCTTACAGTGCTGATTCCACCATTTGTGATTTCACAGTCTAACTGGGAAAAACATACACACAGCTGCTTTTTAAATTGCTACCACCCACGTGCTCCCCTCCTTCACTATAAACTCTGCTGGCGCATTTGTGCTCCCCGCGCTTCCCCACGCGCTCAGTGGCCAGTCTCGCACATCCCGGGCTGCAGGGGGAGAACGGAACTTGCCACTAAGTTATAATTTGTAGTTTATCCTTGTTTTACAACCTGCTGAGATGTGCAGCCTCCCCAGCTAACCAGAGCCTCTTGCTGCTTGGGTTCGAGGGCTGTGTGGGGCTCGCCTGTCCTCAAAGGAGGATTAGTTCTGCTTGGAAAGAGCTGTGTCCTCACCCCCTCTTCCTTCCAGTATTAAAATATATAGTAAATAGAAGAGAAATGCAGCGACTGAAACAGAATTAAATGTTTCCATTGTCAATTATGGGGAGGTTCAGAAGTTGAGGTAAAATAGGGTCAAAGGCTGTCTGGGTCTTCAGCAGCGCTGTGAGGTGTTTGCAGGGAGAAGAAGGGAGGACAAAGGGTCTGATGGGTCAGATGCCTCTTGCCAGTGCTGCTGCTGTCTGGGAGGCATGCAGGTGAACTGTGTTAGAAGTGAGAGGAACCCAAGGTAATCAGGAAAACACTGCCTTTGTGTTTTTCCCTGGCACGTGTACATAAAATCCTAGGATGGTTTCACATCCTGGATGCCTTTTCATGGCATTGTGCTGAACCTCTCCTCTAGTCTCCAGGGCTGGACAGTCTCCTGTGGTCTGTTTGTGGGTATTGGAAGGTACATGGTTGAGTTTTTGCTGTGTCTCTAGGGTGTTGTGTTATTTTGGTGATCATTATGCTGGTAAGCTTTGGAAATTCATTGGCTCATGGTTAATTGCATTGCTACTACCTGATACTACACACGAAGCAGAGCTTAGACCTCTGTAACAGGTTTTGTTCCAGGCAGGAAAGTGCCCCTCTTTACATTTCACCTGAATTTGACCTGTCACTTCTCATTAACCATGTGTGGTAGGTGGCTATACTTCAGTCCACTGCTGAGACCTCCTCCTGTTTGATGCTTTATGTTGACATGGTCATTCGTGCTTTCTGCTGTTTGAGGACCTGATCCTTTTACGTGTGTGAAGAGCTCATTCAAGAAATCTCATTGATTTCAAGAAGACTGTTTGTGTGCAAAAGAAGTTCTTGGCAGGATTCAGTCTCAGGCAAGCAGCTTTATTGCTAGAGTATCCTCTTTTATGTATGCAAAATGATATCCTAAAGATTGCTTGCTGTTGTGTAAAAGAAAACAATAACTCTTGGGGTAGGTGTAAAATTGTTCAACAAATTTGTACACTTTCCACATAAATGATCTTTCTTCTGCAACATTGGGCTATGGTAGGAGATACATGTTCCCAAAGAGACATTGGGCTAGCAAGAAAATGTCAATTCCATGTCCATTGCCTCTTTTACAGGCATCAGGCTCAATCCTGCTGCTGCTAAGTGCATGGCACTTGTGATTTTTAACCTTAGAAGCTGCAGGAGAAGTGTAGTTTGAGAACTTCAGACTCAAGTTTCCAGGAGCTTTAGTCGTAAATACAGGTCTATAAGATACTCATGAATGATTAACTCTATCTAAATTGTGCTTACACTTGCAGAAATACCTGAAAAATGCACTGCTCTTTAAAATACATCAGGGGACATTTCCCTATAGCATTTTGAATCGTGGAATACATAAAGTTACCTGGAGTAATTTGAACTTTTATCATTGGTTTGTATCTGTGCTCAAGATTTGTGATTTCTTCCATATTCTGTTAAAAGATGTGCCTTAATCTTGCTAGAAAGCGTTAGAGAAAATTTAAAGTGACTTTATGAACGACTCTAACTGTAGGATTTTGCATGTAATTATGGTCCTGATGGGAACATGCTTTAGAAAAACAACTACTGGAACAATACAAGTCCTGCTCAGGTTACATAGCATATGCTAAACACTGTGAAAACATACCCTGTGCTTTAGTGAACAAGGTAGAAATGCTCCTGGGAGCCAATTTAGAATGTGACTTAAGACATGCGTGGCTTTTTGTCTGTGTTTCTTTTGGCAAACTGGTGAAACAGCAATGGTGGCTGGGAATCCCTGGTAAGCCCCTTAGACTGCTGTGCCCAGACCTTTGTGAGGATGGGCAGTCATCAGCTTTGGACCTTGCCTTTGTTTTAGAAAATGGTTTGCTCTCCTGCTTGTTTTTGTTTTTGCATGGCAGAGGTGAGTGTGGGATGTGGAACTTGGACAGAGGGACGAGAAATAATGAGGCTTTGACAAGCCACTGCTTTCACTGCAGTAATATTACTTTCCACTGTGGTAATAAACAGTTAAAATGTCTTTTTATGTGTGTGTGCATGTGTATAAGATCAATATATATGCAGTGAAGTGGCTGTGATCAATGTGCTGATTTAGGTTTTCAAAATTTCCTGTTTGATACTATAGTTTTACTCGAATATATTAATATATACATACATATAAAGACATGGTTTTGTACTTACTGAGACATGTTATTTAAGTGAATGTTGATAACATTACAGACATGAGGATATGGGTGTGAATAAAAATCCCCTGTGGTCTTTCTTAGACCTCAAGTGGCTCATCTTAATTTCTTATGGCATCTTATTAGCTGAAGCTAATGCAAGTAACCTTAACTAAATTTTGCTTCACTGTTATATAAAAAGCAGGAAGCACAATGAAAAAACCGTGTTTTTAAAGCATTAGTTTTCTTGGTGTGACAGCTTACGTGCATAGACACTTGGAAATATTTGTGAGACCAGCACCTTGGTTATCATCATTATCTTGGCTTGAAATACTGGGGAAGAAGAGTTGGGTTTGCATTGACATTGATATTTTCCACTCGAGTGCTTCTGTCCTTATGTTCCTCAAGGAATGTGCAATTCTTTATTTTAGAACATTTAATGCATTTATGTAAAATATATATGCAAAAAAAGGTATTATGTGTAGGTGTTTCAAATATAAAATATTCATACTAACATGAGCTATACCATGATGTAGAAGATATCTAGGAGGTCTGTCATACTTCTATTACTTCAGGTAAATAACTGATTGACCTTTGTGGTGTGCTGATACTTCACTAATCAGAACCTGAAATCTGTATAACAACACTTCATTTACTTGATAGACAAAAGAACAATTGCACTTGAAGTAATGTGATTTCTAAATAGACACTGCCTGTCAAAAATAAATGCATTAGAAGTAAAATGTAGCTCAAGGAGACAATTAGCAAACAGAGGTGACACTGTAAACAGGTGCACCCATTATTCCCAAAGCTTGTGGCAATATATTCACATCTTTTAGACTGATGGAAGATCATGTGACAGTTTGGTGAATTATCTATCTGTATCATCTGACTGATGAAGCCTGCTGCAGTTGCAGATCATTTAAAAATGCATCTCACAAATTACATGGTAGCTGGGAAAAAATGCAGGTTTTTCTGAACAATGCTTTTCTAAAGCTATGTGCTGGAATACCTAATTTTTCTTTGAAAGGATGTAGACCATTTCATTATGCTATGTATACAGTCAGTTAAGGTTGTGCAAATTCATTACAATGTTTGTTAATCTATAAAACATTTTCTATTCCAGTTTTAGTGACATTGAATATTTTTTTATGTGCTATTTCTGAAACATTTTTTCCTATGAGCTGAAAGGGAATAACACATTTTTATATAGACTTCTTAAATCGCTACTTATCAAGGAAGATTTGAGATGAGAACATTTGACCTACATCTTTTTGCGGGTTATTGGATTTTTTTTTCTACATGGAAAATGTAAAACAAACAAGAAAGAATCTATAAACAAACTCCCTCTTTCTTTCTCTACTAGACTGTGATGAGAGCAGTAACACTCGTGAAATGTCCTCTTATGTGATGTGGTGAAAACTGCCTCAGATGGTGCTTTGTAATTTGATGCACTAACTAGATAGTTAGGAATGAAAAATGCATTTTCCTAAGCTATCATTTCATAAGTATTTTATATTTCCTTCTCTTTAAAACTGTGAATTGATGATTGTTTTCCAGAAGTAGAATTGAGTTGTGTATGAGTGGATAGTTGTTCCTGGAGACAATTAGGCTCCAGCACCTTAACAACTCTTCTACACTCCAACACTCCCTTAACACCTGACTGTCTTATTGTGCAGGGATTTTTGTTTGTTTGTGTTTTTTTTTTTTAATTGATACAAATTCTGTTTATGGGCAGAACTCATTTGAGGCACTCCCATGGAACTTGATACACAATAAAACTGCTTTTTGTCATTTGGCACATACTTATTACCAAAATAGGTGCTTCTGAGATGCCCCAGAACTGGAGATTTTGATTTTCCCCTCACTGTTCCATACCAATATCCTGCAGGTGACATCTATCCCTAAATGATATGAATGGAAAAATAGTTTAAATGTTTTCAGCAGTTAAAAGGTATTTGGCTTAGGCCTGCAAAGCCTTTAACTTTTGTTATCAATTGCACATAAAAGCCATAGAAGTGCAGAGGTGGACTGAAGTAAAATAGTCCTGCAGATCTTAGGATGACTCTGGAAGAATCTAAGGTTGTTCATTTTGAGGGTTTTCTATTAAGTGGCTGAAGAACTGGCCCACTGGTTGTTTTGAGGCTGGGTTGCTCCTGTGACTCTTCCTGCCCTGAATCTTTGTGTACACATTAGCAGAAAGGTCCAGCTTTACTGTTAGTGAGTGGCTTTCAGATGCCAGTCCTCCTAAAATAATGCTTTTATCAGGAGTGGAGTAATTTGCCTTGAAGGCTTTTGGGGCAGCTGTTTTTGATGGGGGGCTGCTCTCGTAGCCCCTCTTAGCTTGACCAAAAGGGCTTGTCCTGCAGCTTGGGGAATGATTAAGGGGAGGTGGAGATGGGCCTGCACTGCCCTTCTCTGGCACTGCTGCCCAAACACAGCTGTTGTATTCCTTTGCAACATCTGGAAAGCAGAAGAAAATAATAATTGTGGCTTTCGTCAGTGTTGATATGCCAATGATTATTGCAGATCTGCAAGGGGCATACTTTTGCTTTTTTAGTTATGTTTTGCTTGTAGCTTTTTACTGCTTCCTCTGACATTTTTGGTCTGCTTCTACAGCCTAAGCATGCAGATGCAGATCCCTTCAGAGGAGTTTTGTCTGCTTAAACACAAGTAAATTTGGATTATGGTTGGTTTTGACTGGCAGATCTCTGGCAAAATGGTTGAACTGGAGCATGTCAGTTTTGACTACTTTTATTCAGGAATGGATGGATTTGGATTGAATTTCCTGCAATGTGGAAAGGGGGCAGGACCTGTGCTCTCCAAGGGGCTGTCCAGGGCATGGCTGAAGCCCTCATCTGCCTTTTTGGCATGGCTTTGAATAGAGTGATTTTTTTTTTTTTTTTTTTCTGGCCAGTGAATGATGTTACAGAAGAGGAGCAGCTCTAAGGACAGGGGCTGAGGCTGCAGGCTGTGTGTGGGGCCATGGGGTGAGGTTGAGACCTGCCCGCCCAGAGCCCCAGCCTTGCTCCTGGCTGCCCGGTGGGTGTGGAGGGAAAGGAGAGTGACAGGGAGTATCCTGCTGGTTTATTCAACTTCTATTTTCATGGAAACCCTCATAGGATTGTGGTCTCTCTGAAATGCAGAGGGTGGGGGAAAAAAATGAATCTCAAACTTTTTTTGCAGGACAAGAAAATATTTCCCGCCCAGCCCTTAAAGGCTTACCCAGAGAAATTTTCTTATGCTTATTTTTCTTTAATGAGTCAAGCCCCTAAAAATGTATTATTTCATATTCAAAGTGACATTTTAACATATATTTGCCTGACAATATGACACACATATTGGTTTTAATGAGGG
>VZTB01002285.1:294502-317002 GCA_013397245.1 Thryothorus ludovicianus
CTAGAATGGTATAGGCCTTCTTAGGGATCTGAATCCTATGTAGATACAGCTTCATGTTTAGGAGGACAAAATTCGATGACAGGGGATTACCCAGTGAAAAAGGGTTTTTTTATTCTCTATAGTCAATACTGTAGGTGCTTCTCTTGACTTTGCAATGGTTTTCTTCTCATATATCTGGGTTTTCCCGTGGATAATATGGGGTGTCTGGTTGGAGGAATGCCTTGTACCTCCTCACCACCCACTCAACTCAAGAGGAAAGTGTCTCATGAGAGGACAGGCTTTGCTGTTCTGGGCTTATAATTCAAATATAAACCCAGAGATAACTGGCAGGTAAAAGAAAACTGGGCATGGGGAGAGAGCAGGGAAGAATGTCATCCTAGGTATGAGGAACAAGGGTCTTTAGTGCAGGATAGTTCATGGTTTGCTGTGGAAATGTGAGATGTAAAGAAGGGGCTTGAAGCTTTGGTTGGACTAATTCTCCTTTGTCAGAAAAGTTGTATGGCAGAGTTATCACTTGGAGAAGGTTTTGAAACACATGGCAAGTACAGGTTCAGGCTGCCAGCGAGGAGGGAAGCAGTGGGGTTTGGGAAGCCTTATGGTGAACCATCACCAGGGCAGTGAGCAGTGAGGTGGGGAACCAAAGGGGACAGAGGAGGTGGCATGGGCAGTGTGGGAAACTGCAGGGGCACTTTGCACTGGCTGCAATCCTGCTGAGGTGGAGGCTGCAGAGACCTCAGAGGGTACAAGACAAGTGTTGTATCACTATTGCACTTAGGGAGAGCTGTGCTGCTTAGTAGTGAACTTCTGTTTTCAGATTTATTTCGTACTGTTTTCGTCATCAAGAGGAGCCCTCAGAATCGTTGTTTACCCTTCAAGCCAACAAACAGTGTTGAGCAGCAGTGTGGTCCTGTCGGTGCTGACCAATTTAAACCAAACACAGCCCAGTGGCCAAGTTCCTGGCCATTGTAGATGTACAAAGTGTATTATTTGGAAGTGACCTTTAATTTTATTTGTTAGTCATTCATAGGAATAAACATAGTTAGAATTCTCAGTCATAAATTCTTCAGATTATAGCTTCAGTGGAGTGAACTTTATTTCGCTCTAAGAATGCCCTTTGTTTTTGTTTCTATTTTGCTTACTAATGTAATGGCCCTAAATTCACTACTGACAAATATCTTGGAAGTATTCTGCTTGGCTTTTACTGCTGGCTCTTATCTCTTTTAAGTAGGGTTTATTAGATGAGATCATCTACAAAGGACTTATTTCTGTTATAAAATGGAATTAAAAAAAAGTAAAAATACAATTAGTAGCTGTTCTCTTTTTACTCAGTTTGAAATATTAGAATATCAATGTCAAAGAGAATAACTGGGTTTCTGGAGTATGCTATGCAACTTTTGTTTTATTCTGTTTTGTCCTCTTTTGCTCTACTGTCTAGGGGAAAGGATCAGAAGAATTTCATTCTGTTCCTCATCATTATCTTGAGAGGAGGTTTTCCCTCTCAAAACAATCCAGAACTGAAAGAAGTTTTCAGTTTGAAATATGAAATGACCACCAAACACATACATTATGAAAGCTAAAAAATAAAAGGTGTTAATCTCATTAATATTGTAATTCTTAATGCTTTCTGCTATCCTGTAGATTGTCTGCTTGAGGTGGCATTGTAATATTTTAATGTAAATGTCTAATTCAAACACTGAATTTTGACATATTCAATTTCTCACAGGTTTTATTTTTCCAGTTGTGACCTTCAGTACCCATCCTGTGTCTTTTAAGAATTTCCTCATCCAGGGAACAGATTCGTTGGCTTAAGAATAACTGGTAAGAATACTTATATTGTTCTCATAACATTTCCTTCTGCTCATGGATCTGAGTCTAGCTATGTTTTTCCATATTTAAAAAAATTAGTCTAAAATGTGGTACTGAAATTAGATTTTTAAATCTGTTCTTACATTTTTTTTGCATCTTCAAAAATATTATGTCTGTGTCTTGCAAAACTTTTTATTGTAGTTCTTTCAGGTTGTAGTGAGCTACAAATAGATATTTTTCAAGAAAAAATTCTGCTTGGTAAAATCACGAGCATTCATCTTTATGCCGTTGATATGTAATAATTGTGTTGGGGATGAATCATCATTTATTACTTTATCATCAGACTGCTGATTTAAAAAAACCCATGACACTCCTGATTAAATTCATTTTATCATTTTTTGGTTGTTTTTTTTTTTTCCTCCCCTAAGTTCAATAGAACATCTCATGCATATTATTAAGAACCATATTCTGTCTTATATTAGCATGAGAAGAACACCCATGAAAATCAGTGGGTGGAGGGGTGTACTACATTGTATATGTGATTTTCCTCTGAGCTATTCCAGTGCAGTAGAAGAAAAGCTCCTGTAAAGTCTGAGAAATCAGATTGGTGTGGAAATAGGTGTGAAATCAAAATTGGGTTATTTGGCCCTCAGTTTGAAAGAAAAGTCTAGCTTCCTAGGAAATAACCAATAATTAATTCCACATTCCACATGCATTAATTGATCCTTAAATCAAAATTTCTGATAGCTTCTGCTCCCAAATCAAATTCTTCTGTTATTTCTTTATTTTAATTGTTATACTGGGTTGTCCATTCCTTTTTATATCTTGCGAATTAGTAGAAACTCTGTGATTCAGAGGAATTGTGTTGATTTATAGCTGATGTGAGAGGATATCCAGGCATATTAAAGCTTCAGTACTGCAAATGCATAAGCAGGTATTGAATTACTGATGCTAATGGAATTACTCACGTGAGTAAAGTTAAGTAGAGGCGTAAGTGTTTTCAGGATTGATGTCTGTACTTATGAATTTATATCATTTAAGAGTATGGCTCACAATTTTTAAAACTTGCTAATTGAATGTGAGCTACTGGATTTTATTCTAGACAATTGACTTGAAAAGAATTATGGTGACTTGATTCTAGAATAATTCCATCAGCTTCAGAGAAATATGTGCTTTTGCTAATGCTGTAAATAAGGATGTAGTTTGACCAATTCACTCCACTGATCCCCACTAATATCAGGAAATACTTGCCAGAGTAAAGGAGGAGCACAGGACTGGACAATTAGTGATACAAATGGTTTCAATCAAATGGTTAAATAGCTCAGCAAAGACGTGGTTCATTTTGTAATAGCATTTGGAATCCAAATAAAACTATCTGAGGGATGTGCTGTTTGTTGTGATGTTAATGCACAAAATAGAAAACTCTCAATATGTCTTGAATTTCATGGGGGTGTTATGAAGCCACTACATGTTTAAAAAAAAAGAAAATTCCAAGCCCACAAACTTAAAATACGCATGCAGAAGCTCATACTCAATTCTAATTAACAAAGCTTACCTTTCTCTTGACCATAGAGGTCATCATGTAAACTATTTAAATTGATAGTAATATTATGCAGCACGAAATTAATTTTACATTGTATACAGTTTTTATTGTGACTTTATCTTGTTTCAAAAGTGCTTACTTTCTGATTTTGTGGATATTACTGACTGGATTACTTTTATTTTGGTTTTTACACAACAGTTATATTAGAAATTTGCTGTTTTATTCTTACCTTCTTAGTAAAAATCCTTTTATCACACAATGGGTAATTTATATCCATTACCAGCCCTTTCAATCCTTTTCAGTGGTGCTGTCAGTGCCTTTGGCACAGTAATGATTAATGTGATCTAATAATAGTGTGCCATTATATTACCTTAGTAAAACATGTACCAACATCCTATTCAGATCTACCAAATTCATAGCTTCCTATAATATTTTTGTTGAAAGACAGGATTACTATTTTTCAAAGCGGAATTTTTTTTTTTTTTGCCTTTAACATATTTAATGAAATTCACAATTCTTTGCCATGGTAATCTTCGTGCATGCATTTGGGCTTGATGGGTGAATATTATATCATTCTGCATTATTATGATTTGTTAGGCAAATTGTTTGACACGTAAAGAAAGATATGCATTACATTGTTTTGCTTTGTTAAGGATGCATTTTTGAGCATTCGGTACCTTCTGATTATTCTGCTGTATTTATCATAGAGGGTATATTTAGATTGTAGTATGCCAGAATAAGTATTTGGGCTAAAATGTCTCTCTTTCTACATTCTAACCCAGATACTGCCGCATTCTGCAGAGGGCAAGCTCTCTGCTCCTCTGCCCAGCAGAACCAGTCTTGGTTCCGGTTGCTTTGCTGCAGTTCTTGCTCTTTGGCACTTCCTTGCTCTTTCTTTTTGCCAGTAGAAATGTGCAGAATGGTGCCCAGCTGTGAGCTGGAGACAGGGATCGTGTCTGTAGTTTCCAGCTCCAGGTAAATACACCTGACAGCCAAAGCCACACGTATCTGCCCCCTACCCCTGAATTTTGCCCAGATATCGCATTGCTTGACCAAGCTCCAGCTGTCAGGTACTTCCAGTTCACCCACGAGGCAGAGAAATGCTCCAGAGAACACAGTTTTTGGTAATGAGAAGCTTTGGTGCTTGTGCAAGTGTTGGAGTGGTGTGTGTGAGTGACTACCTCCAGTCATTCCAGTCAGGCACTGATGGGTGTGTGGGGGGCTTTGGTGCTGCTCTTGCATCAAGCACTGATTCCCCCAGTCCTCTGCAACAGGACTCTCCAGTCTTGGGGTCACCTGTTTAATAATGCTCGTAATCAGCATGGCTGAAGAGTTGGGATAACACTGCATCCTTGCAAAGCATCTTAAATCTCCATCACCCTAAGATGTCATTATTGCAGTCAGGGAGTCACATACTTAACACTGTCGCAGCAAAATCAAAATGAAACAGCATGTCCACATTTTTACTCTACTTTGTGATGTTTGTTAAATATATACTCTGTTTCATCATATCACAATAAATAATGAATGAGAAAAATATTTTAATCTTGTCAATACTGGGAATATCTAAAAACAAGCAAAGTGTGTGTATGCATTTATGTGGATTCCTTATTTGATTTAGGCTAAGTGATACAGCTGTAACATGATTTGAAATATGCAATCAATGTAAACGAAGAAAAATATTTTGAAAGCAGTATATAAACTGTGTGGTTCTTTAGACATATTTTTAGGAAAAGAAAAAAAGATTATGATTGTCATACCATGTAACAATAATACTGCCACTGGAAATATATGCAGCAGCTTTTTTTTCTGCCACGGTAAAGACAATCTTAAGTCTTGGTCATTTAAATCAAAGACATTCTCATCTCTTCCACATAGCTGATTCTTCATGACATAACAAGAAATGAAGGGGAAAATAAAGCCTGAAATCCTGGTTTAGCATTGTATTCAAAAGGCTTAAAGAAAGTTCCAAAAGATGGTTCCCTGTTTTTAGTAATAAATAGTTTATGTACAAAATAGAAAAGCCTTTTACTCTCCAAAATTAGTTTACTAATGGAGATATAATTATTTAAAGCTCTAACTGAGCTCTACCAGTTTTGAATTAGAGATGCCTTAGGTTGGACTGTGTATTGTGCAGATTGCATTATACCTTACTGCTTTATTGCTCCTGCATCCTGCAGTTCTACCAGTCAGGGCCAAGCTGAAATGAAAAATGGTGGCTTTCTTTTTTAGGCTAAGAATAGAACGGTCAGTGAAATGTTTCTCCCTCATTTCTCCACATGCAACTCAAAATAGATGTCGTAGACTGCAGAATAGACTTCTCCATGGTCTAAAGCTTTTCAGGGTCTGGTTGGTTGTTTTTTGATATTGTTCCACTCAGCAAGAGAGTCCTGTACAAAGTGCCAGAGGCACCAGATCCCTCAGGGTAATTTTATGTCTCTTTCATTGGTAAAGTAGAGTTGGAAATCAGTGAATTGGCCAGCCAAGGATTATTTCATCTGCACATCTGTCCATCTTTATTTTGATGGGACAGGGGCCCTGATGTGAGGTCTCTGGTTGGAGGAGGGAGAAGAGGGCTCTGATGCAGCTGCACAAGCTGTTAAAGAGCCCCATTACAGTTCACTGCCCTTCTTTGGGCTCCTGCCCGTGCTGCTGTACTGTGATCCCTAACACACTTGGGCAGGTTAGGAAGTGGCTTCTTTTGTGTGACTCTGAAAGAAAGGCCTCCCAGTAAGCAGGGGAAGAAGAATAAAATAAAATTAAAGAACCTTGGCCTAGTCTTGAAAGGTAGAAAAGCAAAAGAGGAAAAGTATTTTTGGCTTTTAAGGCTAATTTTATCTCTTGTGGAGCCATCAAGTCAATGAGTAGAAGTGGCAACTGGCAGTTCTTGGGTTATATTACTCGCCACTGGATTACTGTGTGACTTTAGTAATGAAGCATAAATGTTCTCTCTGTTCCCCAGTGGGCATAATACCACTTACCTGTCTCAAAAATGCTTTGTAATTTAATTAACACTTGGAGTGCTCTTTGAGATCCTTAGATAAAAGCAGGCAAAATGAGTCAATTGTTACAGAAATCCCAATTTATCCCCATTTTAAAAAAATTACACTTTGTCTTGACTTTTTCAAACCTCAGATAATGTTTGATAGGAGTTTTGGGCTTTGTTCTTACTGGTCCTTGGAGTCACTTATTCATAGTGATTTGCATAGGCACAGTGAAGGTATTACTTTTTTGTTCAACAGAGTATTTTGGTGGATCATAAATTACCAGTCCCTGTGCTGGGGATCTGCTTCTGAGAGAAGCATACATTTTCAGAGGAGAATTTGAGTTGTGCTAGACAAGTTCTGCATTATTCTTCAGTACATAACTTTCATTGTTTTGGATGAAAGATTTCTTAATTTTTGGTTGCGCACTGGTTGTAATAGCTTGGTTTTTGTTTCATGAAGTTATGCTATGTGTTATTGATAAATTGCACAAGAGAAGTATTGTAACTACAGCTCTTCCACAGCCATGTTTCATTGCCACATCCTGTCCTGACCAGATCACTGACCAGTGGCCAAACCAATTCCTGTGTATGGACAATCATTGCCTAGAAGTACACCCTGATCTGCCTTTGACTGAAATAATTGTGTATATTCTTATGCTTTGTAAGCCAGCTGAGATGTTGATTTTTGCATCTGCTCTGACCCCCCAGTAATGCAAAAACACTTGCAGCTGGAGAGCTGCAGCTTCACCCATCCATGCTTTTCATCTTGTATTAGTAACAGCCAGATCCTTCTCCAAAATCCTAAAGCCCATCTCATTGCTCCTGGGTACCTTACTCATTCTCACACTTTTTCCTCTGCAGCTTCATGCATTCATGTGGGCTTTGCTGCCTACCCCTCACTTTTTTTTTCCAGAGACTGTGGAAATAGCACATACCTGGATACAGCTGGGCTCAAAGTAAGGTTCTTGGCAAAAAGTCTGTGTTCATACATTTTCTCCCTTTTAATCTTCTTGCTGCCACTGTCTTATTTTAACTGCTCAAAAGGAGTTTAAACACGCTCCTAGATAAGAAGATAATCTCAACAAGCATCTTACCACTAGTGAAAATGTGGCACACCTGTTTGCACACAGGCTTGATGAAATATCTCAAAGTTATGCTAAGCAAGTCTGCCATTCCCTTCTGGTATTAAAAGTGTAATTATCTTGAAGTTCTAAGTTGTACTGTTTGTGTAAGAGCACATAATAAAACCTAGAAAGGAATTTATATCTTTCTTATTCTTTCCTTCATCTTCTCCAGCAGTTGTTTCAGCAGAACCCTTTTGCTTTTGCTTTGATAATTTAAATAGACAATCTGATGCAGTTGTGACAAACTGAGGGCTGACTCTCAGCTCTTGTGGAAATCTGGCAAAGTCAGAGTAGCTCAAGTGATCTGCCACTGCTTTTCAAATATTTTAGAGTAATACAAGCTGCATTTATCAGAAACTGTTAATCTTTTTTCTGACTCTCCATCTGACTTTCCTTCTGTATAAATTATACTTTTATTTCACTTTTTAAAGCCTATTCTACCACAAAAGTACTGGAGAAAAGGTAAAGATGGAGATGTTTGTGAAGTGTAGTGCCAGGTAGCAGTGCTGGGAGGAGGTGCAGACGTGCAGTAGCAGTGTGGACACCTGTGCACGTGTACAGGACTTTCCAGCTTGCTTTAAGAACAGCTGGAAGTGTGCAACTCCAACAGTCAAAAAGCAGAAGCTTCTCTCCCTTTCTCCCTCATGCCCTTTCCCTGGAATATTACATTTTTACTGCAAGTGTGGCTGGATAAAAATAGAGCCCATCTTAACGCTCTTAAATAGAGATCCCAAGTGTTGCTTTGAATGGACATTGTCCTCTGAGCTCAACATTACAGGAAAATTCTTGTGTTCCTTTTCTTTCCTGTGGGTAACTGCACATTGCATAGCTGACCAAATATGCCAAGACTATGGAAAAAGAGAAAATAGCAAGATGACTATTTCCCCAAAACAGTAAACACACATTGCAGCCTGGCTTCTTATTTGAGCATGCAAGATTTTACTTTTTGAATAACTACTGTATTTTAACAATAGGCATCAAGTGGTTGCTATGTGATACACAACAGTGTTTTTCATGAACTTTTGGCTGCTGAATAAGCCCAGAAAATATGGGTTCTTACCCTTTTAGTTTTCTGGGTCAATTCATTTTGCACAAAGGAGAGAATGATAATTTGAGTTGTAGGCAGAGAATGTTTTCTTCACATGGTAGGGAAGATGAAAGCTGTTTTTATTTGATTTCTTTTTAAATTAAAAATTGTAATTCTTTATGGAGTTACAAATAATTATCTTATTACTAAAGGCATCCCATAAGCTTGTTAGAGTCTTTCTCTGTAAAATAATTGCTGATTGTCACTGCAAACTAAAAGTGAGGGAGATTGAGGGGAAACATAAATATATATGTACCTTGTATGTGTGGAAGTTATTTTATTTTTTCAAAATATTATTTGGTTGCCTCAAAAGAAAGACTTGGGCAAATGCTTTTTGTTAGGTGGTGCTGGCTGGTTATAGACCAGTAAAGAAATGTTTTCTGAACTGCTGTCATCTAAATGCTCAGCCCTTTCCTGCCTATGGGCCAGAGAGGACAGTGTCTATCAGATTTAGTTGGCTTCCTGAAGGGACACCACATTGAGGGTGCTTTTATGTTCTTATCTTCTGTTCCTCTGTTGTTGGAATCCCATGGAGCAGGATTTCTGCAAAGTGTGGATCTAAAATCTGCATGAGAGCAGAGGCTGGCACTCAGAAATGGGAGGGGAGGGGGCAGGTGAGGTGGCAGAGGAGCAGGAGGATGTCACCAGCAGCTGGGGACACACAGAGGAGCAGCACTAACAGCACCTGATGTGGAGGGAGAAGGAAGATTCCAGAGTCTGGAATAAAGGAGAATGTTTGGGATAGGGGAGGAATGGCATTGAAGTTATGCAAAGGAAGGGAGACAAATGATTTCTAGCTGTGCAAAGATACACGAGAACATGTACCTGTCTCTAGTTTCTCAGTGTTAAAATACTCATTTAATTGTAATTAGCTCTGGAATAAGTGCACTCAAAGGGGCCTACACAGAAGGATTTGGCAGAGATAGAAGGACTTGGTTTGGAGAAGAGTGAGAGTTGGAAGGGTGTTGCTGAGGACAGCTCCATCGTGTTGAAAGACAAAGAGGATGGGTGGAGGGTTTATCATGCTCTTCTGTGAGGTGTTTTTAAGCCATGAGCTATTCTGTCCTGTAGCAAATGTGGACAGGCCTTGGTTTAGTCCTGGCCAAATTACTGGAGCACAGAGTCTATGTGGCAGAGCCATCAAGGCTCTGGAGGGCAGCATCCATGGGTGGGTGCACTGCTGGCCATGGCTGGTGCTATACTGGGTTTGGGTTTTCAAGGAAAACACAGTTGTGATTACTCTTCCTTTTGCTGTCTGTGTGTGACAACATCCATCAGTGCTCATCCATCCACAGAAGTGTCACAATGAGACGTGTTTGAAAACGACAAAGTTGTTCAAATTTCATCTAAGCATTGTGGCTGTTCATTCTCCAAGGCTCTGTTCTTAGCACCTCACCATGCTGCCCATCACAGCTCCAGAGAAAGCTCCAGAAAGGCTTTGTTCAAAGACATCTCTGTCTAATCTGGACATAACTTCAATCGATTCTCACAGTGGCTGTAGTTCTCCATTTGTGTAATTTACATAATTCCATTAGGTTGAATAAATTTACACAAATTTGTACCTTCTTCTGCTGAGGAGGTTTGTGTTGGTTGTTATTGCTTTGGGAGTTTTTGAGAGCAGTCAAGCTCTTCCCTGCATGCTTCTGCATGTCACTGTGGCAGGTATCAGCCAGCAAAGCACCCGTGAGACACCTTAAAGATTTTCTTACTGAGAAGAATGAAGGAAGTTATGGCACATCAGGTCACTACATCCTGACAATGTTTAGGAAATTCTCATCTCCCCTCTGCATTTTCCCAGTTGCCCTTCTCTTAGAAGTACCTATTGCCTCTTTTTGGTTAAGTTCATTATAATCCAATTTTGAGAGAAATACCTTTTCTCTTTGGTCTCAGACACAGCAACCTCCCTGCCCCACAGATGACAATAGAGATTGCTTACTCAAATAGAAAGAAAAATTCTTTTATGGATGATATCTTTATTTTATTTTATTAGATATTCCATGTAAAGCATTTATCATTGGAATAATTTTCCCTCTCAAAGTCATATCAGACACAAAGCTGTCTTCAGGGCTATTTCTTCTAGTTCACTGGACAGCTGTTCTGCCTGAAAAGAAAGAAAAGATCATATATCAATCAAAGACTTCAGGAGAATCCTTATGTTCTTTATCTAATAGGAAAATCCTAACTGCGAGTTCTTGATCTTCTGACTTCTGCTTTTACAGTTTGAAGAACTGCATTGATATATTTTGCAAGACTATCTGTTTGGTTTATTTTTTTTAATGTATCTTTTGTGCGTCGTTTTGATGCTTGGAGGGTGTTACAAACTCATCTTCACTGGTGACAGCCACATCATAAGCAAACAATTTTCCTACTCCCATGACTCGATTCATCCTCTTCTGAATGTCACTATGGGCAGAAATTAGTGCTACTTAGCAGAAACAGGGTTCTCATCTCTGCTCTGCTGGTGCTGAACTACTGATTTCCAGTGGAAAAAGACTAAAGGGATGAAAGATTTGCCCAGCCTGCAGCCTTCTAAACTGGTACAGATGTGTGTTTTTACTCATCATTCTGCAGTTTTGTAACTCTATTGCAGTGAAATAAGCAGCAGGGAATAATTTTTTAAAAAATATTTTATTACTAGTTATACATGTACCCTAGTCTGCCATGCTTATTTAATGAAGATTCAAAGTACATTAGAGTTCCTGGTATTTAGAAAAGTATTCAGAATACTTTCTGTAGTTTACTAAACAATGTGTACATACAGTAGCAGGATTGAGGTTAGTGTGTGTCCTTTCATCTGTGAGGGTGGGGTGAGACACAGAAGAGAACTTGGCTGCTCCCTTTTGGCCTGGCAGTGATTCCCTTTCAGAATGGGAACCACATCCTCCAGGCAGGGATTCCTGGCTGTGTTATGTTGTGAGCTGAGTGTCAGAGCCCATTTGCACTGCACAGGTACACTGGAACCAGGCTGGAGGCTGACTTGGAGACACAGGAGCCCAAGGGAACTATTAACCAAACCTGGACATTTTTACACAATGGAAAAAGAAAGACAAACTCAACTCCAAGAAGATTTTTGTATGCACCTGTCAGTGCCCTTTAAAGCAGTCTGTCACACGTTCATGCTACGTTGGCATTCGATGGTATCTTCAGAGCCCAGACAATGCCATGTGGGGCTCAGCAATATAAAGGTTTGCAGTGTTTTGATGTGTTTTGCTGAAAGAGACCCTCTGTTCTCCCAGCCAGCAGACCTTGACTTTGGTAAGGCTTTGCAAGGGCTGTCTGGCCTGGATTCTTTTATGTAGGATTGCAAGCAAAATTAAGGCATGACGCAGCTAATTATGCAGTGGAAAAGAGGTATGAGAAAGGAAAATGTGCCAGCATAATTGCTGTAAATTCTTGTATTTACATGTACTTAAAGTCGTCCTGGCCCAAAATTTCCCGAAGCAAATGAATTTATTGATTCCAAGCAGATCTTGGATCATATCGCTTGCCACATTGGATCAGAATATTGGGCCATCAATTGCCATTGATTATGACCAGGAGCAGAAGATTTAGAGGAAGAGGCAAGAAACCTGTGATCAGTCATTGTAGAATAAGCTCTCCTTAAGGATGTTGTAATTATAAGCAGTACGCATGGCCAGTGTGCAAACTGTGATAGCTCCAAACAAAGGGAAAACAATGGGGATGATTTAATTCTCTTTTGCTTTGAAATAAAAAAAAAAAAGATCAGTTTTATTTAATCAATAGACTCTCGGGTTTGATGTATGGATGAAAACTTACAATCAGTGGAATAATACTTCTGGTTAAGCACTTCTCATCAGGAACTTGTTTGACCTGTGAGCTGCTTCATTTTTTAAACTTAGATGTCTCTATAATAGAACTTCTAAAGATTGTTGCAGTGCCAGCATGGGGAGCGCGTGTGTGTGCTTTAATACGGATGCATCTTGTAGGAGAGGAGATAAACCTTTTTCTTTGTACACAGACACATACATGATTTATCAAACATATTGTATTACTCTGTCTTTACAGTAAAACGTACAGTGGATGTGAATTACTCTATCTGTGAAGGATTAGAAACTCTGATGTTCTGTCTTGTATTCAAGAAGAGGATTACTCTGCAGATAACGTGCAGATAATTTACTTCTAGTGAGGCAGTGCAGTTTAAGGACCGAAAAATCAACTTTCTTGAGGCAAAAGGAATAAGAATTGGTATGGGAAAATATAGGGTAGTCGACCACTCATGGAAATTTCAAGAGAACATCAGAAATATATCATTATATATTTATTGAACAGTTGTCATTTCCATCTTCCTAAAATGGTCTTTCGATTAAAAAAAAAAATTGAAAATGTGTTGTAAATGCCACGTACCTTGAAATTCACCAATTTTATTGCATGCATTGGCATGATTGGCAGCATTACATGCCAACAGCTCATTTGAATATGAAACATCTGTACATTATTATTTAGGGATTTTTCATCTGTTGATTTTAGAAATGAGGATTTTATGAGTCCTTGCATGCATAATTGTGTGTTACTTGTATACAGAAGCAGTCAGTAAGGAAAGAATTGGCCAAAAACATACTGTATATGGTTTTGTGATTAAGATAAGAAATGCAGTGCATGAAGAAATACAATATGCACTGCATTTGATTTTAGGTGTGGCAGCAGCAATTATGATTTCATAACATTGGAAGTAACATGACAGTTCAAAAGCACAGTGAGAAGATTGTGCTTTCTTATACACAGCAATGTAAATTCTTAAAATAACAATGTAATTTTTACATTTTTCACTGGATATCAAGATAATCCAATTTAGAACAATTTATTCTCAACAGGTATGGTAAAAATAGATATATCATTCTGGAGCGTGGTATAATACATTAATTTTTATGAGTGAATTATGAAGATGTACAACTCAGGACCTAGGATAAACATCATATTCCTTAATTAATCCATTACATTATGGCACATGTGTGTCACTTTTATTACCCTAAAATGAAAAATGTTGGGGAAATAAAAAAAGCCTCGGTTTTCTTCAGTATTAGAAAACCTTTCTTCTAAAATCATAAAAACATCAAATCTAATGCAGCAAACACTATTAATGAGTTAAACATCTAAATTCCTTGAAGACTTGTAAGATAAAGAGCCATCATCTTCTGGTAATCATTCAACTACATCTTAGCTCAAACATATTAAAGCTTCTGCATGCAGTTTCTATGTGTTTAAATGACTCCAGACAACTGAAATTCCAGCTAGGGAATGTTGGTGGAGCTGTGATTGAGCAAGAATATAGGAACATAGTGGGAAATAAAGAAAAAATCCCCATCTGTCCCTTTAATATCCCAGAATGCAGTGATGTGGGTTCTTATAGATTCACAATAGAGATCTACAATGAACCCTTCTGTCATATGGGTCTTATCCTAGCCAAGATTCTCCCTTCTGCCCCAGCACTGATCTCCAATAATCTGGTGAAGTTTTTTAATGGATAGGAAACGTGTAATTTTTAGAGGAAGGGTGGCAAAATGTCCCCTTTGCTAAGTGCTCTGGCCGCAGCTTAGGAAGTTGTTGCCTTTGTCTCTGAGTGTGGGTGTGTATCACATTTTAACCACAGAGTTTTATTTACAGATTGGAATGACTATTAGGCTTGTAATTATGAATATTTTGTGTTTGCAGCAATCTATGAGCGCATTGGTCACCCGTTGATTAAAGAATTGAATCTCCCCAGGCTCCAGCCAGGTAAGTTCTGTCAGCCCTGCAGCCCCGAGTGCCTGTGCTTTGGGAAGGTGTGGGATTTTCTCAACAGTGGTCACTGGCAGAGCCAGCCAGGGCACATCTTGGAACAGACACCACATCTCCCTCCGCTCCTGGTCAGAGACTTCTCAAAGCAATTTATCTCTTAGGTTATCTGATATGGGAGCTGTTTCTCCAAAATGTCTTTTCAATTGTATTTAAGTGCTAGAGCTGGGTGCTGAAACAATCACCTGCATCTTGTCTACTGCACTATACTGGAACTTCCTGATATCAAACCCATGATTATGAATGTGTGCTTTGTGAGCCCAAGAGCAAATGATCTTTTACATAGCTGTGTGAATACATTTTCACATGATTTTACAATGCTAGGTTATCTATCACTATTTGTCATTTCTAAAATCTGATACTAATAGAATTTATTTTTTGTCATTTTGCATTAAAATAAGAAAAGACATAAGACAACACAAACCAAAACACTATTAACGAGAAAACCAAATTAGAGATTATTGTGTATTGAAGACACGAAATTTAATACAAATTAGCACAATACAAAGAAATATGTTTTTCTGCTATCTCAGTATTAGAAGAATAGCTCTGCTTTTCTCCATATGTCTGTGTCACCAGGTTGTTATTTCTTTTGTTTAGTCATATAATAGAATGTGTTGAGACATATTATACTCAACTTGTGTAACAGCCTACAAATACTGATTGCAGTTTGAGCTTGTTATGGAAAAGTATTGCCCTGTGGATTGAGAAAATGACCAACAGCGGACTATAATCTATGAAGCTGAGAGTAAAATTGCCAACTAGAGGTCATTTTTCAAACCAAGGGGCAATAGTTTTCTACTATAAACTGAATATTACAGTCAGTATATGTTTTATTAAACCATTTCAGAAACTTGGGAGCAGTTTCATTTAAACTTCTTACTTGATGTGGCTCAGAGAACAGGCCCAGGGCAGCCCACAAAAGAGGCCTAGTGCAGTCTCTATAATAAATATTCTGTATACTCAGTAATTATGAAGGCTTTAGGGTCTTTATGGTGAATGGCCATATCCTGCCACCATTCTGGATCCTTTGCAGCAATTGAAGTCATTAAGATTTGTGTATAAAAATGAGTGCAGGCTGCTATTTCTCACAATAATATTGTGACGAACTCAAGCTGAACTATATAGAAAAGGCAATTATGGCTATTGCAGTCTAAAAGATTAAAAGGAAAATGCCTCTTCCTCCTCCATATCTTCCTTTTGTTTTTTTTCCCTACTGAAATATGGAGATGATGGCACTCAAACAGGGGTGATTGCCTAGTGCCTTAGTCAATAAAAGGATTTCCACTCCAGAATAACAGAAATGACAATAGACACATGTGGACAAAGTGAAGCTTTTATTCTCTCCTGTAACACACCTTGCCTATCCACAGAGGGTTCTGCCACCCTGTGCCTGGGAACAGAGGTGTTTTCTGCAGCCATTGCTTGGAGTGACTCTCAAATGTTACTATTGCTTCAGTACAAAACTGTCAGTGGCCTTCAAGTTTTAAGAGTGATGGGGAATTCTAGCTTCTCTGCATAAGAGGGACCTCTGTGGCTTGTGCAAAAGGAAGCCAAAAAAATATTTCACTTTTTTCTTGAGAATCCTTGATAAAAGAAATCTTGTTTAGAGATCCATATGGGACTTCTCCTTAGCTTCTTTTGTAAGCTTCAGTGTCAGTTTGTCTACCTTCCAAGATTTATAATTTTTTATTTTGGAGCAAAGCTCAGAGTCTGATCCTGGTGGCATAACCATATCACTGACCAATACTACTATCTTGTTCACAGAGCACATATTTAAATTCCTGCATGTCTAAGTTGGAAATTCACATGTCACAATCATGCCCATAAATAGTGTGTTCCTGGAACCATAACTGGGGATTTCCATCTGAATTGCCAGATTATGGCATAGTTACAGCTATAGCATGGGCAGATTGGGAGCACAATATGTTTTTCTACTTTGAGTTTTTAAAAGCCAGACCTTACAGCCATATGTGTGTATATATTATACAGACACAGACATAATTTTCAAATGGTCATAATTTTAAAGGTCTACATAAAACTTCACCTCAGCATGGGTGACGGATTAGAGTAATAAAAAATGGAGCAGCAAAAGTCCTGTTGTACATCTAGTCCATCTTCCTGACATTACAGAATTGTTCCCTACAGGGTACTTGCTGATACTTTGTCCAGAGCAGGTTTAAATGTCCCAAGCAGTGAAGTTCCCACTAAAGTTTGACAGACATTATTCAAAGGATATTTTTCTGACCTTCTGTCTTAAATTGAACAGTTTACCATGACACGTTGGTCATAACTTGAGGGGCCTGTCTTGTGTGTATCTCCTTGGTGCTTCCAGGCTTCTAAATATTTGCAGAAAATCTTCATAAATTACTTTGGTATTGACCATGTCATTTTCTCTCATCCTCCACCTAACACTGTCACTGTGCAGATTGTGAGGGCTTTTAAGACTGGGCCAAATGAAAACAATGCGATTAATTTAGTGCTGCATGTATTGCCTAATATATACTCACTATATATACGATTATGTATCTAGACCGTGTTCATTTCTAGGAGGATGTTGTTTAGAGGACTGTCTGATTGTATTGGGCTTCTGCAAACATATAATTAATCTCATTTTTAGCAAAGCTTAGCTCCAAGCTGATGGTGTAGAAATATAGGGTTATTAGTTTCTAGAACATTTTTATTATGCACTTTCTATTTTGATTGACAACTATTAATATTTTAAAATGACAGAACTAAAACTTATGCTGCCAGATAGCATCAAATGTAATGTATACTAAGTAAACAGAAACATGTGAGCAGGATAATATTTATTGTATAGTTACACAGCAATGTGTAAGAGACTAGAGAGAGAATTATTCTTCAAGAGGGATATTTGATATTTTACGCTCTTTAGAAATACAAACATAGGACTGAACTTTGTACCCTGTTTCCTCAGGGTAGCATGCAAATTTTATCATCTATCCTGGATGGGTTCTTGAAAGCTTCCATTTTTTAGCTACCTTTCTCTCAAATTGTCTGTATAGGGGACGAGGGGGAGAAGATCCATCCAAGATGAATTTTATGGCTCTTCTGCTTTGCCATTGATGGTTTGTCTTGTAGCTCCAGCTGAAATTTCTGTTGACCCCTTCATATCCAGGCTTTTCCTGGAGAGCTTGACTGTCAAAGTCAGGTCCTGTTGGGGGAGAGGCACAGTCAGAAGTGTTGTGCAACAGGAGATTCTGGAGGAGAAGGATTGTAGCCGCTCTGTTCAAGTCAGGTTGCAATTTCTCATTCAGGAAAAAAAAACAAACTAGTTTTTTAGCAAATAGTCATTTTGTCTTTAGAACAAAAAGAATAGTTACTATGAAGTACATGCAAATTCCCCATGTATTTCTAGTGAATATTTAACATAAAACAATTAGAGGCAGGGCAAGAATTACACAGCTTTTAAAAAACAACGAATGAAGAGGTTTCCATTTTCATGATTACTGATGGAATTCAAGTTAACAGGAAGAAGCTGGAATGTTCAGAACCTGGTTCAGAAGGTTGTTCTTAGGTCTGTGTGCCTCGACTGCCATGCTGGAGCCAGGCTTAGCTTTAGAATGGGATGGCAGAGATGTGCATCTCCTGAAAACACATTTAAACTGTCCAAACAAAGTGAATGAAGATGAAATTCTTGTGCTGTGTTAACAAGGAAATTGATAAAATTAGCATTAATCAATAAGGAGGAAGACTTAGGGCTTGTCTTTTTTTGCAAAATTATTTCAGTTTGCATCCTTCAGAGCAAAAATTACTCAGCTCAATTTTACAGGAAGTTTGTCAGGAACAGAACATATTAGGCAGAAGTACTTGGTTTATCTTGTGTAGTGAAGGGAATAAAGCTGTGTTAACCTTGTATTCTACCTGTATTAATTCTTCCTAATTTAGATCTAGCTTGACTATTTCAGTGAAGTACCATGTGTATAAATCTTTCACAGAAGAAGCTCTAAGAAGCAACTCTTAAATTCTTCTCAATTTAAATTTTTTTATGAATGATGAATGACACCATTTGTGTCCTTTGCCCACCACCAAAACAAGTAGCTATAAAATCACAAGATGATATCATTAGGCAGTGGTTTTGACAAAAGAGGATTAACTGGAGAAGAGAAGGAGAGTCAGAGGGGTTGATATATTTCACCTTTATTTACTGTCTTAGGTAAATGACTTCTTCCAGTTATTGAGACAAAAAATATCCACGTGTGGGTTGTTTTAATTTTTCCCTGAATGTGCCTTTACATACAGCTCCTGATTCCTACTGGGGCTGTTGAGCAGCACTTTTAAAGAGTTGTAGTTTGTAGGAGCAATTGAAATGTTGTTAAACACAAGATTTTATATATATATATATATAAAATACCTGATCACACAGCATTTCTTGTGAACTGTTTGGTGAAGTTCTGCATTCATTCATTCCTCAAATAAGAGCACATCATGTTTTACTGTTGTAAAATTCTCTTTTGGATTACAACCTCATCTTTTCTCTTAAGTGTACATGTTTGACTGCTGCAGCCTTCATCCACTGTGCCTTCTGTGTTTCCTTCAGCTTTTCCTTTCCTTGCAAGTGGTTTTCCTATTGACTTGTGCTTGGCATCAGGTTGATACCATTAGCAAAAATACCAGTCTTAAAATGCTAATTTTGAATCTGTATTGGTGAGGGAATTGCAGGTGCTAGTGGAAGTACAATTTGGGAATAGCAGTCCTTGTCGATCAAGGCAATGTGTCATCGTGCCTGACGTCCTTGTGAATTGTTATCAATCCTGGTACCAATTTATGTCTAATCCCTTCTTGTCCATCTGTGATGCTTACGGTTCATCTCTTCTGGGCATTAATATTCACGTCTCAGAATGATACATCTAATGACCAACCTCACTTGGAGGGAACAGTGCCATGTTGTGATGGAATAAAGTGTCATGATGTCTTAGGTAAATAAGCCAATTGGTCTGGGAAGAAGAAAAAAACTTCATCCTGCAGAAAAAAAAATAGCAGGAGAAGCTGTTGGTACATGACTCCTATTGAAATGAGGGTACTACTCAGCAGAACCTAAATGAAGAAATATGCCATCACACATATAATTAAAGTAGAGATGGTTATATGGAGGTTGGGATCATGTAAAGTGCCTTTCAGGTAATATTTTTGGATTTTGCAGCCATGGGAACTTCTCCTGTAGTCCAGCCCAGTGTAAATTGCAATGCTTTGTTCTGAGATTTGGGAAGAATTGCGTCAGAGATGTTACTCATAAGGATCTTAACTGCAGTCTTAGGTCACCAGGGTCAGGATTTCAATGCCAGTACTGTTCCCATTTGAGCATCTCCTTTGTCTCCTGTAATGTAAATCCCATCCTCAAATGCCTGTGCAGGGTTGGCACTGGAATTCAATGGGAGCAAAGGCATCAGAGATCAGATGGAAAATATGTATACACTGCATCTGTGTATTGTATGTGGCAGCCAGGCAAAGTGATGGAACAACACTTTAAAATAAACAGGATCTTTATTATACAGTCAAGTGGGGAAAAAGTGGATGTTTCTATTTATCAGTTGAGGTTTTTTTTGTCTTGGGTGTTTCTATCTTTGACTGATACAAATATTTTGGAATCTAAACATATCTCTGCAATACTGTTGTGTCTTTGTTCTGGATTTCTTTCATCTTAACTTATCAACACAGTATATGAGCCATTTTATCCTACAGTGTGATCATCATCCTAGTGTGTATTTGCTCATTAATGTCAGGTTAAGATCTAAAGAAATACGAAAGTAGGAGTGAAATTTCTTTCTTTCTTTCTTTCTTTTTTTTTTTTTTTGTTTGTACTAACCTTTTTATACTAATAATGATAGAAAAAGGAAAACTGTGCTATGGCTTTAGGTAAAAAAAATGCATACACCTTTTCCACAAGTGCTCTATTGCTTCCAGCCTTGGGTTGGCTTAAATATTAGAACTCAAACATGATCTTAAAACAAAAATTGTGATCAAGTCCCTCTTTGGAGGGATGGGTATTTAGAAATAATTGAAATATCCTAATAAAATATGCCTCAAAAACAAATGTATATGAAATGCACACTCTAATATTTATATTTTTCCACTGAATAGAATTTTTTTCGCCCATATCCTTTACATAAGTTCATGAACAGTTGGCAAGGTTTGTTTTTTATGTACCTGATGTGTATAGTGAAGGACTTTTGAGAAGAGACAGCACCAATGTAAGAGCTAATAATTTTTTTTAAACTGCTGTTAGTTGCTAGTGGGACACTCATTTGTTACGCAAGCTGTCTTGGCTCTTTTCCTTTTTTTTTCCCCCACCACTTTACCCTAAAAGTATTTTTAGACAGTTTTTGCATTTCTAAAAAATATAGAAGCAAAACTACAATAGCTTTCTGATTTTCAACTAAACCCAGAAATTTTTCTTGAAGGGTACAGACAGGAGAAGGGGGAGAGGGATGTTGGAGTGGGCCAGGGAGACCACAATTTACATATCAGGGTGTTTAATATAAGGTGTTGAACATTCTCACAGTGGGATCCTGCTCCTCCACTAGCTGAGCAGGAGAAGAATTGTTCTAATCTTGGTCGTAGGTGACAAAAATTGTGCCGGTAGCAGCAGTGGGTGAGTGGTTTGCAGAGCCTGAGGCTGGCAGCGAGGGGAGCCCGCAGCAGAGTCCCAAGGGGAGTGATGGGGCACTGATCCTGGTGCTGACAAACAAGGGGCAGGGGAGGTTTCCCAGGTGAGAAAAACCCTGAAGCACAAGAACTCGAAGTGAGAGTGTCCTTTTGGGGAGCTCAGTTGCAGGCTGAGGGTGTTGGATGGACCTGACTCCTTCAGAGGTTCTCCTCACACCCCACCCTTCATCTGAACCACCCAGCCCTTGACACTGCTTGTTTTTATTCCTCTAAATCCTTCTTTCCTTTTGTGGGGACACATCACCACCCACACTCTCTTAAAAACAAGCACTTAAGAATATGTTTTGTCCTGAAAACTTTTTCATTTGATTTACATGATTTCCAACATAAAATATATTTTCTGAAAATATATTTTGCAGGGGGAGGTATGCAAATATTTTGATGGAGCTGAAATGCCTGGTTTACATCTGATAATTTCAGATGGTTAGGCTATATTGCAATAAAGCATACTAAAACATTAATGACAGAGTTTAAGGACAGTGTTTTGACTTCCTAAGGTAAACGTTTTCACATTGCAGTGTCAGTTTTGGCCTATTTTGGGTTGAAACCAAATTGTCTGCTGAAAGTTTCATTTTTAACAGATTTACCTATGCTAATGAGTTTAGCAGCTCTGACTCTTTCATATCAGTCCTTCCTGAGAATCACCACGTCTGCCTCTACTTGTTGCTTTATTATTTTTCAGAGCTGTCAGTTTTCAGTCCTCTTCAGACTGCCTCCCCTGTAGCAGGAGGCACAGAGGTCTTTTTACTGCATTCAGAGTATGAGACACAAAGAAGCCCACAGTCTCGTTACTGAGCTAGGTTTATTGCAGTAAGTTGGCATTGTAGGGCACATTCTTCCCAACATCTTGAAGCTTTTAGCAAGTCTTTTCTCTTATTTGAAAACTGACACAGTTTGGCTTCTGTTTATGAAGGAGTCACAGCCCTGCAACACTGATTTGTGCTTGCCTAACTCTGTTCTACTGTGCTTTCAATAATGTGGCAATCCCGTGTGAAACCTTGCAGCTTTATTTACTACAGCAAGTTCAGCAGTAGGCAGTGCTTGAATTTGAGTAAAACTTGTGTCAGAAAAGCTACAGAAAAGCAAAAGAAAAGGAGATATAAGGCAATTTTTGGAATATATTTCTGTACTCTCCTGTTTATGTGTACATTTAAGTTTATAATAATATTATTTATTATAACAATACAATGTGTTAAGGCTTGCTGGATTTCTCAGCTTTATGGATCAAAGGTCTTCTTTATTCGCGTGCATTGTCAATGCAAGTTTTCCCAGATCACCTGAATACTTTATTTCAAGAGACTGACCTTCCAGCCTGGGCAGTAATGCTAAAAATATTAATTTATTTACTAATTAAGGTGTTGTTGACTTTTTAATGACAGTTTGTGTCTGGGTTTTTTTATGTATGTTAGTATATGAGACTAACTTTGTGCACAAACTCTCCATGCTGTGTAATTGGTGTCCTTCAAAATAACAC
>VZTB01002285.1:319502-338463 GCA_013397245.1 Thryothorus ludovicianus
TTGGTAAAATACATTTCTCATTATCTGATGCAGAATGAATGGTGGGTTTTTTTGTTGGTTTTTTTTTTTTCTATAGATTTTATAAAAATTGCAAAAAAAAAAAAAATCTATAACTTCCCCAAGCATATTGCAGCAACTCATGCTATGTCTGTGTCATAATTAAGGTTTACTATGATAAACTTCTGCATTTTTCTCAGGCAGTGGTATCTAAGTTTTAAAAATAACACTGATGTTTTGAATTAACTGGACTCTGCAAATTCTGTCTAAGGGTGAATATTTATCTTATTTTTGTAGAGTGCTTGTTAAAATGCTAACTAAAATGCAATATTAGCTAAGTCAAAAAATGGTATAGAAGAGAGAGCCACACTTACTTTTGGTAGTAACTTACTTGAAGGGTCTTGCTAATGACTTTTCACGGGACTGTTTGAGGATGAAACCTCTGCTCTTTGTAAACCCCATTGATAAATCTGACCTGAAGAAGTATTAGAGTTGAATGTATACAGTGAACTTTCCTTTCTGGAGGGCTCCACCAAGGAAAATTTTCTGCCAGCTAAATGAGTGTTATAATGTTTCAGTGAAAAAGAAAAATGATCTTTACCAAGCCTGCAGAGTAATTTTTGTCATCACCAATTTCTTAATGATTTTTGCATGCCTCCTTAATGTGCATGTATGGCACTACAGTGACCTGATAGATCATAATGGCTCCAGAGGAGCCATTGCAGGCTATTGGGCAAGTGATCTATGAATTAAAAATTCTTTAACAGTTTTGAAGAAGCTATTACAGTTTATTGTGTCAGTCACACCTGCCTTTTTAGTCTGTGGCCTCCCTGTGTGCTCATGCCAGTGGCACAGGCCCTGGAAATGAGGTTGCAGAAGAGGAACATGGGAGAGGAAAGGGCTGAGCAGCAAAACAAAGTCACAGACAGACTGACTCTAGACTTCGAAAATCTGAATTTTAAAAACATCTCAACTAAAGTTTGGAGCAGTGTGGCTTCAGGGCTCTTGTTCAGCCTGTTAACAGCCAAATTTCATTAAATCCTCTCTCTAAGTTTTAGCTTTTTACAAAACTTGAAAGTGCATGCTGGGGCTGGATTACAGCCCATCTGTAGTAGTCTCTGCCATGGGATTTGTAAAGCTGTGATTTGCAAGGCTGTGACTGGCAAAGCTCTAAATTCTGACCTTAAAATCAGCACCATAGAGCTGAGGAGAATGTGCAGTCTCAGTTGATGCCACAGATAAATTCCACGTTTAAAATTTATATGAATTTACTATTAGATTGCAGTGATTGGTGAGTTTCCCTTTATATTTTACTATTAAACTGCTGAAGGAGTGAATGGTTGAGATATAAAATGGTATGTGACCAGTGTGAATGTTCCAGCACAGCAGTGAGGCTCTAATGCTGCTCACCAGGGAAAGGAAAGATCATTTAGAGCCGTGGAAAGGGCAGGTGTCCACTGAGAAAAGAGTGGTTCTTTTTGGATAAAGACAGATGAGCAGAGATCTGTTCAGCAGACAGTGCCCAGAGAAATGCTTCTCCAGAAATCTGGTCCAAGGAGAATGTGATGTATCTTGTGATGTAAAGCTTTTGGCAAAATGAGACTTGATCCATACCTGCTGTTGTAAATAACACCAGAGAAAGAGGCTGTATTACTGTTCAGCAGTTTTTGTGCTCTGCCAAGGGGCAGTTTTGAACATCAAGACTGGTGAGAATCGTGGATTGTCAGTGGACTACTTGCTCTGGATTGTGGACAGAGGCTGGGAAAACAGCAGGTATTTCTGCCCACTGTAAAACATGGCCCTCCTGACTCTGAGAGGGAGGTGGCACTGCCTTGGGCATGGTTTCTGTGAAGTCACATGCAAATTTATCCTTCCTGAGGGTGCTGGACTGTGAGCTTCCTTAGTGGTTCAGCCCAACAGAAACTCTGTTGCAGTGAAATGCATATTGTTCTTACACCTAAAAAAAAAAATAAATTAGCTTTTCGGAGGTGTTGCAATATGATATAGGGTCCAAACAAATGATGAGCAAAATGTGCTTTACCTCTTTTTCTGTGATATGTAACAACGTGAGATAATTTGTTAAGGGACAGTGAATATGCTTAATGTATTTTGATTTTATCAGATAGGATGCTCTGAATTTTTTAGGGATGCACCAAGTTGGAGAACAATGGAGGAGTATCAGTGTAAGAATATTTAAAGTAAATGAAGTGTTCTAGGGAATCTGTTGGTAGTCCAGCTGTTTGTTCTAGCTATTGATTGAACACCATTCTGCAGCAGTATGGTCACATAGATGGCTTCCTGTGATGAACAGGCTAATGTGAATCACATTTCAATATACAATAGGAAAAAAAAAGGAGTGCATTTTCTTCATGAATTGGTTCTGATTTGGGAGTTATACGAATGGAAAAAAAATAAAGCAGCCTATAAGTAAAACACTTAACTCTGAACTTTGAAAAAACATTGCCTTGTTCCTTTGAAGAAGTCCTGTTCCCGTGAAGTTGCATGTGCTAAAGGTGTTTGAACACAAGCATAGCTTTAGAGTAAGAAAAAAATGTAAAACATCTGCTTCAAAAGAGGATTCATAAACTCAATGGAAATTAGATCTCCAAATCTTTGCCTCAGAGATACAAAATTCTCCAAGCACCCAGGTACTTTAGGCAGGTGACTGTCTGGATAGTTCCATATGTACCCAGGACTAACACCTCCTTCTGCTAAGGTCCAGAGCCTCCAGATTTTGAATAATTGGCCTCAGGACTGAATGCAGGATTTGGGAGCTCAGCCAGATGCATAATAGATATTGCAAGTCTCTGGTCTTAGATGAGTGCTGTATTGGATGCAGGTAGAAGTGCTTTGTTTAATCAGGACAGTGGCACTCTAGGAAATTCTAGAGTGATCATATATGTAATTCATTTTGCTTCTGTTCAGCATTTGTGAGTCCTGTATATTAGCCAATTGTGAAATATTTGGAAAACACATCATTGAAAGTAAGATTTCACATTTGTATTTTCCCCTAAGTGTATTTAACTGTTAATGAAAGCCATGGGACTGAAAGCTGTTGAGACAGAAATCTTATTCAGGAGACTGGAGCTGTAGTGCTCTCTGACTCATTTGATCCTCCCATATCTCCTTTGGGATTCAACCATTTTTAAAAGGAATTACAGATAGCAGTAGAAGAATAGCTTTGTCACTGACTATTCATTCCATGGTGTTTCAACATAGGGCACAGATTAATGTAATTTATTGTGTTGAATTTTGTTTTCTGGACATCTGTTCAATATACCCAAACTCCTCCTCTATAAGACTCTGAGGAGCCATCATTAGGTAGCAGCTAGAAAACACTGGGCTAGATATTCACTGGTGACTTGGAGGTATAACTCTTTATGCATTGGATCTCCAGTGCCCTGAGCTATCCAATTGTCTGTGTCAAATAACCCCAATGTGCCTTGTGTCAAATATTACTGATGTCACTATTGACATTGTGTCAAAAAATGTCATACCTAATGTCTGTCACTGAAGAATGGTGGCAGAGTCAAAGTTTGACAAAAAACACTTGAGGACAGATAATGGAAGTAGTGTGCATCTTTCTTGTTCCCCTAATAGGGAACCAAGCAAATTGTGAGTGTCTGTTCAAATTTTCTTATGCTGGCCACATTTCATGTTGTATATTTCTAGCTGCAGAGATTTTAAATTTTAAATTCTTCAAAATATTGGTAAACAGAGGAAGTTATTCAAAACAGCCTTAAAATGACCCCAGTTAGCAGGCACAGCTGCAGCTGGTGCAGGCAGCCCCACGTTGGTCCAAACCAGGAGGTGGTTTCAAATGCACAAGTGCAGTGAGGCCAGAGACACTGGGCCATGAGAATCACAGAGGAGAAAACAGATTTGGTGACTCTCGTTACACTTCTCTATATTGTCTATATAATTTATATTTTTTTAAAGTGTTAAAGCTTTTTAAAATTTGAAAATCATGATCAAGACTTACATGCTATTCATTGATTTTGAGAGAAGGTGTTATTCCTATGGTTACTTTCCTTAAACTTTTCTAAATGGCTTGATGAAGCTAATTCCTCTGGATCTTCTTAATAGTGTTCTAAAATTTTAAGAGTAGGATCTCTTGCCTGTGTGGATGTAACCAAAAAAATATTTAAAACTGTCTCCAAAGAGAGCCATTTTCAAACTCTTTTGCTTATGGTAGTTATGGGATAATTTAAAATACCTTGATGCTGATTTTTAGATTCTTTTTTAGGAGTTGAGCATTTTGTTTTTAGTTAGTAGTGTCTCTTGAGTCTCTCTGGCACATGGAATCAAGGTCTGTATCACTTCAGAGGCAGCATCAGGAAGTTCTGCTGTTCTTGGATTGGACTGTGAGCAGCAGCATCTGGCAAGAGTTTGGCTTTGAGCAGAAAACTTTGAGTCATTCCAAAGTACTCCTCTCAAGCAGTAGTAGTAATAAAAATAAAATTATAGTGGACTGTAAAGCAACATTTTACTCTGCTCCTAAGCAACTGCCTACAGTTTTCTCAAGCAGATGCCTCATGTTGCCCTGAAAGCCTGTGGACTCATGTGAGGGAACGTCTGCTTGTGTGTCCAGGCAGTTGGTGGGATTTGTCAGAGCCACGAGGTCAAATCTTCCCAAGCAGTAGAGAAATGCTGAGAGACAGAGCTGGATGTGTCTGTCATGAGCTGGTTTGGTTTTGCAGAGTTTTTGGGAAGGGAAGGAGTCGAATGCAGACAGTAAACATCCAAATCTCTGGGTCCACACACAGGATCAAACTCTGTGAGTACCTGCCCTGTGCCCTACCTGCACTGGCTGCTGCTCAAAGCCCCAGTGCACTGGGGCTGTGAATCACCTGCTGCTGGAGTGCTCTGGGTTCTTAGACACGTAATTACTTTTTTTTTCAAGTGCTCTGAATTTTGAATCCATACCAAAATTATGTTTCTGGAACATCTTTGCCTAAAACACAATGACAAATAGAAAATACAATGTTCTCAGATCATGAATAGAAGCTGGGCTGCAGGAGGAGTAAAACCCTGCAGTATAAATACTGAGGAAGGTAACAGAAACATAGAGGAAAAGCATTTGCCTAATTATCAACATAACTGAAGGTAACAAACAAGGAATAAATCACTTTTTTGGCTTCATTAAGTTAAATTAAAAAATCTAGTCATGGGTATTTTACCTCTGATATATACAGTATTTTCAACTTCAGAGCTGCCTACATGTCTCAAATAAGTGAAATGGCTCAGGTGATATTTAAGATGATTTGGTGTGATGAGGAATAGCTCATTTACCATCTTACATTTAAACTCAGATCACACTGAAATGTGTGTTTGAAAGTCTGGATGAGTACGTCTGGACTCACAGGCAGGTTGTCTTCAAAATAGCAAACAAGAATCTTCCAAAGTTTTTATGGGAGCTTCCATTGTCTAGATCCTGTCCCTGAAAGACAGGATCTAGATAAAGACTCCTTCCCACTTACAGCCCTTCATTGCTTTGAGTTTCCCATGTTCCCTTATCACAAGAGACATCATCTATTAGGGCCTTAAAAATAGGCTTATTTTGAATTACTGAGTAACACAGGAGCTTTTCCTGATGTAGTTGTGGTCTCACGAGTGACAAGCAGAGGAAACAAAGGAAGGTGCTCAGCTCTACCTCTGTAGATCTTGGTTCCAATCTGAGTAGCTGGATGAACAAGAAGGAGAGAGAGAGTTTTCTTTTCATCCTTTGCAAATTCCAGATATTAAAAAGTTTTGTTTTGTAGGCCAAAATTGCTAAAGTTGTTCTGTTTGAACAAATAATATGCACTTTGAGATTCCTGAACTCTTTTCGTTTCAACAGTCAGATGCAATGATTAAGTTGTAGGCTAAATGCTTCCTTCAGTTAAAAGAGGGAAAGGACAACAAAAGGGGTGACTCCAGCAGGAGTGGGTGAGTAAATGTGCTCTGCCAGAACAGCTGAGCCTGATGCTCAGGATATTCACTTATCAAGTGTGAAGCTAAATCCCTGAACTACCTTTTCAGAGCCAGGCATGAATGTAAGCCTCTCCCATTCAAGAGGAATTTCCTTATTTCATTCTCCTATAAGGTTCCTGTGGGTCCTTTGTTTTCCTTTTTCTTTTTTTCCTGGCCACTGTTTTTATGAAATCCTGGTAATGCCTATTTGTTCTGCTCATTGTAGGGCCTTCTGCATCTGCCTGCTCTCAGTAGCAAAGGCATGAATTCTGAATTTGTAGTAATTCTAAAAACATTAGTTCCCATAAAAACAGTTAATAGCCAGACTTCATGTTTGAGAAAACACTTAGCATGGTCAAGTAAGATGGTTAAGTTTGTTTAATACACAAATATGGTATGTTTTTATCCATTTAGTTAGAAATTCTCTTCCTTCTATTTAACAGTTTCCTAATGAGGATACCTGTATAACAGTAATACTTTAATGTTATTTACTAACATAAATATTTGCTTTCTAGAAGCAATGTTACACAAAATTCCTGAACTGCAGTCTAAGCAACTGCTGGAATGTTTGAGGTAAGAAACCTGACCTTTGGGAAGGATCAACATCAGGAAAACAGAGTTTCCACTGTTTGTGAGTTGTGTCCATAGTGAAAGGGTTGGAATGGCAGGAAGGTGACTGACACACACTGTGTCACTGCTGAACCCCAATGGAAAGTTCTTGTCCTTATAATGATACTGGTAACAGAAGATATTTTGCATGAATTTCAGCGTATCCTTGTATACTCATAGCAGTCAGTTTGTCAAGGAACCAAATAAGAGAAAATAAATAGAGACCTTCATTTATACTGAATGTTGGGAATTACAAAACCTGTGAGGAAAAGAAGGATTTTGCATCATCTGCTGCTGAAATTACGTTAGCTGCAGCTTAAAGCTGAACAAAAAACTCTTCTTTGAGGCATCATCTTTTCCACATAAATTCTGCTCCTTCTCCCTCAAACTATTTACTTGCCAGCATTATTGCCAAGTGCTTGTTTCCAGCATGCAGTCAGGGTGTTGTGCCCGTGTGGCTGCAGTTGGGCTCCAGGGACAGTCCTGGTGTGCAGGCAGAGCAGCTCTGGCTGGGACACAGGTGGGCATCATGGACACGTGGAAAGGTGAAGTTTCTCCAGCCCTGCTCCACTGGAGGCTTCTCCAGGTGGTAGGCAAATAGACAGGAGCCTCCTGAAATACCAAACTCCCATAGGTTTACTCTGGGTAACTCAGGAGTTTGTCTGTATATTCAGGTGAGTGTTGGCATGAGAATGGGCAGGAACAGTCAGCTGGTAACACTTTTTCCAGGGTGGGCTTACAGTTGAGATTTGGAATGGAGATGCACTTTATTTATGATGCCACTTCTCTTATTCTAATTATTTTTTTTTTAAGGATTTCTTTGCAAAGGGTCTTCTACTCTTTTTTCTTCCTTAGCAAAGTACTCCTACTTAGCTTATTTATTTTTCAGCTTTAAAACATCAGCATTTTATAGATCTGAATTTCACAATGTGAGGATGATTGCTACGTACAATTTGCAAAATTGTGATTAACCAGCCCCTGTTTCGAGTCAGTTCTCCCTAATTCACAAAAGGCTTCCAAGAATAGTCTGCACAAAATTCAGTGTGCAAATTGTAGGGCAGATTTTTAGAGGGCAGTTTAAAGAATGAAGTCCTAAGGGTTTTATCTATATTTATATCTCTTGTTAAACCAAACTCTTATGTAAATGTTACAATCTGTAAATAACAAGCTGAGCCGCTTTCTTAAAGGAAAGATTGCATCCACATTTTTTGAGATTTGGCAAAATTATTAACTTGCACAATAGACTAATATACAAGTATATTTGGAAGCAACTAACTCTAGCCTGTGTCTTCATCTGTATTTTATGGATATTTAAAGGTTTAAGGATACACAGACCTTTCATTTTCCTGTAAAAATTGTCTCAAATTGAAAAACACTGCCCTTAGTGATGGTTTGAAAAAAATGGAGATAGCTTTTGTATACTTTTACTTTTTATAGCCATTAATGTTGTAGTAAATCTTGTATTATTGTATACAGTCTAGATTATTCTTCATTCTTTTGCCTTTGGACAGGAAAGAAATTACTGGCTTCCATCAGTGTTATTGGCAATCCCCATATTCTGACATCTGTTCCTTTCTAAACATTTTACCAACCTTGATGAAATGTAGTTTAGTGTTAGAAGCTGACTTGAAGAAAAAATTGGATGATAAAAAAATAACATTGATTAAACACCAGAAGTAATTTACCAATGACTATCAATATTTTGATGGCCATTGTAGTTTATTGCAGAAAAGCTAGACATCTTATAGTAATTTTAATCATATATAAATCTTGGAATTAAACTGAATAAGTGAATTCTCATTTTTTAAACAGAAGGATGAGAGACTGATCTTACTCAATTTTAATCAAACTCTTTGAGCCATAGTCCTGAGAATGTTTGGGGCATATTTTACAGATGCCATGCAATGCACAACACCCCAAATTAAAAAAACTCAATTAATATTTTCTAACACACAGTGGAGATATCATTCCTCATGTTATCCTGTCCATGGAGCAACACTGGGATTTGCCCACTCTAGACCAGATGCTGGAGTGGGGGCACTCCAAGGGGCCCCAACAACAAGGGTGGTGGGTCTCAGGGAAACCACCAGCTCTGTTCACACCCCTTCTTTATTAACCCTGCTTCATTAAAGTAAAGCAGAGCAATAAAAGGCAGGGGATTATTCCCTCTCAGGTGCCAAGCACAGAGCAATTATGATGTGTCTTCCCCCACTCCATGGGGTGGCGAGCTGCAAGAGGAGCCTTGCAAGAGGTTGTTGAGGGCTGGGGCAAAAGGAGGGGTGAGTGTTTTATTTCCAAGGACTGGAACAAGTTAATTACTCAGTGAAGGAGGAGGTATGAACAATATCATCTTGGCAAGGGAAGTATGTGGGAAATAAATTGAAAAGGGCTACTACAGAGTGTGTGTTCTGATATTGTGAGAGGTAGATATACAAGAGGATGGGAAGGTGTGATTAGATATTTTCAGTAGCACTTAGCAACAGTCTCAGTGGAGCTGTTGAAATTCATGGGATTTACTGTGGACTAGTAACGTTTGGGAGCAGAGTTGGGGCAATACTAAACTACAAGCCCCATGCCCTGTGTGTGGATCCTCCCTGCAAGATTTTCAGTGAAGCTGTGACACTTCAGAAGGGTGAGGAAGGCACATTCCTCCAGCACTGTGTGTGTCTATGGACCATTGAGGACAAAATGAAATTGCAATTCTTGATGAATTCACTTCATTGCAACAAGATTTTCAAAGGTGGAATTACTTGTCTAGCAAGAGGGTCTTAGAGGACTCCCAAGCTAATTTTTGATTTCCTTACCTTTGAGAGAAACTTGAACCAGGGAAGGTTCAAGGTAGTTTCTAGGCTGTTTGAAGTGGAGGGGATTTGAGAGATTTTTTTTCTCCATTTTAGAGAAAATTTTAATTTGAAGGAAAATTTTCCTAACGTACCTCCTTTGGAAGCTTCATATTTATTATCAAAACAGTTTTCCTTTAATTTCCCAAAAGTCTTGTATGCTAGGACTAACTGAGTGGTCTAGGTTAAAGGGGTGTGTAAACTGACAATATTTGGATTCTAATACTCTGAGCTAATCATAAAAAATGTCATAAGTTTCAGCCAGAGACTCTCAGCATGCTTCATAAATTCATTCAAAGATTAATGAATCCTCACAGTTCCTTGATGAGGATATTTAGTAAAGAAAATAAACATTATAGACAAAATTTCGCTTTTTGAAAGTACATTGTTTTTCCTTTTGAAATCAGGTAGGATTCAACTGTGTTTATACATATATCTGCCAGGAGTGCAGTCTGGTTGTCAGGAACCTGTTGTGAGAAATGGGATGACCCAGGTTCTGATGCATGTCGTTCCCAAACCTAAGTTAAAATATAAAAGCAAGAATGAAACAATTTCTGAACTGGACAAAGGAACAGGACTTGGCTCTTCTCTGCTGTAGTGTGTTCCTGTAACCACCAGGAGACTGAGATCTTCACTCTATCTTCTTCCAACAAGATAAACTCAACATCTAAAAATTATTTTAACACTGAAAAACAAACCTTTTAAATCCATTAAAAAAATTCTACCTACACCCCATCAAAAAAAAAAAAAAAAAAGAGAAAAAAAAGAAAGGACAGAAATTAGAGAGACATGAAAAAAAAAATGTCATTGTGTGGTCGCATTTAGTGTCTGTTGTTCAAGGAGGGGGAAATTGGGAGTTGTTTGCCCTGGTGTCCCACAGCTCAGCCAGCAGGAGTGTGAGGTTGGCCCTGGAGTGCCGACTACCCAGGGCCATGTTCAGGCTGGGGGTGCCTGCCCTCCTGTCAGACACTGAGTGCCTGGTGGCCTTCCCCTACCCTCTCCCAGCCTCCCTTTAACATATGGTTTCAAAGCTGTTGACGTTCACCTGCTCAGATATCTGTACAAACTACTAGTAGGAACTACATAAATATCTAACAGATGCACGCGCTCACCCTGGGATTAATGCATTCTGCACTCGGACCCGTCAGCATCACACCCCTTCACAAAGGCATTTTATTTTTTCACTTGCTCATGTGGTGTACACCTGTGACATGCTGGCAATGCACTTGCTTGCAGTGAGAGAGCCCCTCAGGTTCAAAGCTATCCTTATATCTTTGTTCCTTTATGCGTGAACCTTTTGAGGTTTTCTCTTAGTGTTCAAAAGGCTTGAGCGTGGCATTACATCTTTAAAACCTCTCCTGACCCTTTTTTGAATATGCTGAATATGAAAGCAGAAACAAAGCAAGGAGAACTAGATAAATAGATGCAGGGAGACATCATAAGGAAAAAAAAAAAGCTCCTGAGCTTGCCAATATTACTTCATGCTTTTTATTGCAAACCTGTAAACTAACAATAGCCCACCACCTCACACAGCTGGGTGTGCGAATTGAAGGTGTGCTGAATGTGTGGGCTTTCCAAATGTAGCACAATAACAGCAACACCTGTGCTAAACCACTTTGCATTGATTTCATTTTTTTTAAATATTTGCAGTCCTTCTCTTTTTAGAAGTCTGTATAGTGGGAACAAAAAGAGGACTTGTCAGGTTTAGTTTCAGTTTTAGGACTTAACTCTCAAGATTTGATGGACCTGTTAGAAAATCGTGTGGATTTACATGTACCAAACCAAATGTAGGATTGAGTCTTAAAACGGAGGAGAGATTGTTCATCTTGTGCACCCAGCCTTGCTAATGTACACTGGCTTTAGCTAACAGGCTCCTTGCAGCCCAGTCCTGGTTTGCTTGGTTGGTTGGTTGATGGTTTTTTTTTTTTTTAGCTCATTAGCCAGTGTTTCAATTGCTAGTTACAGCAACAAAATGGTTAAGAAATGTACTAATAGTCTGTATATCTTAAGGCACATCACTGATTTAAAATTATTAATATTCAATAATTCATGGTTGTTTAATGAAATGACATATCAAATCAGAAAAAGTAGAAGTGAGACATTTCTGTAACTTAATTCTCATCACTGCAGAACCACGTAGTTACTATCGCTGCTATTATTGTCTGGTATCATAGATTAGGTTTAGTGTTATGTTTAATGTTAAATTTAAGGCATAAAACCAAGATGCTTTTCACTGTCAAAAATCCACTGTAACATTCTGGCTATGAATCTGAGAATTATAAAGATGGGCATCACTGGTAAAATCTAAGCATACCTTTTTGGTCACTTTGTCAGCAGTATAAATGGGTTCAAGGGTTGCTCACAGGGCTAGTTAACCTTTTCTCCTTTAACAGCAGCTGAATTTGAGGTTCTTTTTCACCTAAGTACCTACCAATTTATGTCCGTAATTCCTATTAATTCTGAGTCGCTCTTTCTTGCACTGTTGTTACTTGAAATGGAAAATATTGGTTACAGTCCAAGAGAAAAATTTATAGCCTGTCATTGTAGCCTTGTGCTATTTCAATATAATAATACAAATGCATTCCCTCTTTGTGATAAGTGTATTTTCCCTTTTACTTTCTCATGCGATGTTCAGATCCTTTCCAGACTTACTTTGTCTCTGTGATCCCAGAGATTATAAATGCTCAAGGAGCCTTTAAAGATATTTGTTACCCTTTAAAGCAAGGGAAGCAGACTCTCTTGTTCTCTGTCACATTCAGGCTGAAGCTGAAGAAGGCAATTTTCATCTTGTATGGCTAAAAGCTGGGGCTTGTGGTACTTCCCTGTTAGGTCACCATATAACCTTATGGAATTTTCCTACGTTTTCTGTGGGAAATAGAGTACCCTCTAATGTTAAGGAAGGTAGAGAAAGTTTTCTGGGCCCAATCTAATTCCTGCTAATGTTTTTAGTTAGACAGAGATGGGGTTTAGGAACACAGTGTTGCTTGTTTTAGAAGTGAGAAGGAGACCCACTGGAAAAAACTTTCTTTCCAGTAATCAAGGGAAGATGGGAGTCTCACAGCAGTAATGTGGACTCCTCTAATTACCATTTCCAAGTTATTAGCATCTGGAGCCCTTTTTCCCTTTCCTATCTAGCAATTATAGAGTGGGATAGATTAGAGTGTTGCAGAAGCTGTAGAGTGGACTAAGTTTCTCTGTTGGCCCTTGACTGTTTGCTGAAATTGATATTTTTAGCTGAAGTCCAGGCTTTTTACCTGCCCTTGAATCCCAGGCTGTTCTCTTCATAGATGGCATATATTCAAGGACCATGCAAATTGTTTATTTATTTCTCTGCTCCCGCCCCCCACCAGAGAAAAAGAAACTCATCTTAAAAAGCCAAAGAAAAGCAGTCAGACACATGTTTTGCACATGAAGAATCACGTCTATAGTAAAATGGGATCCATATGTGTGTTTTGGATGTGAGCATCAATGCTCAGTTTAGCTTTGCCCACATGCCAGGACATATGTGCTGCTGCTGAAAGCTCAGAATTTTCTTGCTAAGACACACACAAAATTTGAACTTGAGGTTGCATTAATGTCATAAGTTCATAGTTTTCTGTTGTTCCTTTCCCCATGTATAGTGTCCTTTGTTTATAACTCAAATCCTCTCAAGATTAAACTTTAAAAAGACTCTGTGATTTAATGGACTTAGGATCAGATTCTAACCTCCAGCGTGAAACAAGCCTGACTGCAGCACTCAATAGCAATAAGGGATTGTTTGCAGTTGTGAAGCAATGACCGCCAAACATTCAGAAAAAAAGATGCTGGTACTAATTTTTGTGTGGATGAAACTTTCAGATGAATATTAAAAAACTGCGTAACAATAGATGGTGACATACATAAAGGGTAAAAGAGAAATTACTATCATTCCAACATAACACTGCACTAATTTTTTTTCTTTTCCCCACAACCATAAGTATCTTCAAGTTAGCATATTTCTTTATGTAAAGTATCATGTACATATGTCCTGCAGAAGGATCTAGACAGATTGAAAACTGTCCTGCTTGAATCTATTTGCAGTCTTAAAATTTATAAAGATAATCGACTTTTCAGTTCATCTTCCAAGTTTTGGACTTGTTTATGCATATACATTAATTTTATTCCTTCTTTGCACTTTCTTCCAAGTAAGAGCTATCTTTTAAGTTTAAGATCAGATCTTTGCTGGTGCTCAGGTGCTTTGTACTCCTCTGGTAGTGGAAAACATCCGTGACTTTCCTGGCCTCCAGGGGATTTGAAATACCTTCTTTAGACAATCCTCAACAAGTGGCAGCAGTAGCAGCAGCAGTATCCCATCCCATTTTTCTTCGTGAGGATGTGCTTGGCTCAGGAGGAACAACCGGTGACTCTGTGATTAGTTCCTGGTCTGGTGAAACATGGTGAATTGACCAGGGAGCAATTCTGGAGCTTGTTCTACTCTACACCAAGTTGTTAGTAGGGAATCTTAAAATTATTTTGGAGACCAGTGCTATCACATCTCAGCTATTTTCAGGGAATAGGAAATGAGATTCAGATTTTAAATATGGAAATAGCCTTCTTGTTTCTGCACAGAGTTTAGATGTTTTGGGGCACTAAAGCAGTGTAATAGAAACAAACCAAATTTGAAAGTAAGTAATGCTCCCAGCAAAAGGGGATTGAGGAGGGAAGAGATGTCTTTGTGGCATTTATTTTCTTGATTCTCTATCCTTGTCATCATGGTCTTGATCCTGAAAGATATAGCAAGCTACTTGCTACTAGCATGTTGTTATATAGTAACTTTTGAACCTTCTTTCTGGGGTTAGGTGATCAATTACTTTGTAAAGAAAACAGGGCATTATTTCAAAAGCTGTGTTTTATTTTCATTTATAATTATCTCCACATCAGTCTTCAATCTGGAATCTTGAATTGGCCACATATGCACACTGACTTGCATGTAAAAGATCTGTGACAGCAGTCACGTGATGCTTCCACACCATAATTATTCTCCATATCAGGCTCCCAGACCTTGAGAGATCTGAAAAATCTACAAGAAAGCCAGTTTGAGTGTGCCTATGGGAGTCAGAACTGAGCTCAGATTTTTATGCCATCAATAAAAAGATTTTTAAAAAAGGAAAGGAAGTGCCTTTAACTTCTTGTTGTCTTACCTTTGTATTAGGGAGCAGTTTCTTAAAACAGTAGATCCAAAGAAGCAATGCCAGCTGGAAATCTGGTCTGTGTGAGTGTTTTTGTGAGTTGTTCTTGCATCTTCCCCTAAATGTTCTTGTTAAGTTTTGTGGTTTAACAACCATCTCTCAAATTCTTCTATGGAATGTCTATTCCCCTCATCTGTTGCTTAAGAAATCCATATGAAGATAAGAGGGTTTTGATTTTTCAGAGGGGAAATGGTTAATCTGATTTTACTGAAGTGCTATTTCTTGCTGAAAGTACATGTATAAAATACATAGAAATAGCTTCATTTCCTATCAGGTGACCTGAATATCTTATCTATAAATATGTTTTTTAAGAAATATATACATATTTTCATATCTAAGTTGATCTTTTAAAAACTTGCCCTGACTCCATAAGAAATCCATACTTATGTACCTTAGGTAATAATCTTTTCAGCAACAGTAGATCCCATGGAGTTTCATGGGACTGAGCAGTATGTCAGGACCATAACTGTAAAATGCACTTGCAAATAAGGCTAAAGGAGATCAATCCAGGTAGCTTTTCACTTGGCCAAAAAAAAAAAAAAAAAGAGGAAATATTATGGCTGCTCAACAGCCAGATCTCATGAGAGCCTCAGGTGGGAGCTCCTTTCGTTCTGATGAGGATGTCAATAAATTCACCGGGATTTCTCTAGAAATGAACCCACCGGTGCTTGCCTGAGCTCCCGCACGAAGCCCCGGTTGCGTGCCCTGCTGCAGAGGGTCTGTGCCGTGCCGTGAGCCCGCAGGACCCCTCTGGCAGGACACAGACCCCGCAGCTGTGCCGGCGCTGCGGAGCCCGAGCGGAGCCGTCGCAGGACGGCATCAGCAGAGCAGTGGCTGATAAAGACAGGCAGCAACAGCAGCAGCAGTGTTGGCCTTCTCCACAGCAGGGTACCACAGATGTTTCAGATAACAGAGTGAGCTTCGCTGACAGAACATGTGTGTAATATATAAAATAATGGGAACCGAAAGAGAGGGGAAAAAAGAGGCCACTCCAATCCACCAATGTAAAAATGTTTTTTATTTATAAGTGAGCAGCTGAATACGAATGTTGTCTGCTCCCATAGAAGTAAAAAATAGCAGGCTGATGTGGATGAGAGACTTCACATGGTTTCTAGCAAAAGAGGCTGTGCATTGAAATCTTTTTCTTGTCCCTAGGGTGGGTTCAGACCCACAGCTGGGGCAAATCCATGCAATTTTATTTTCTAGTGATTATACTTTTTTACCTCCTCTGATGATATGTCTGTGCTGTGGCTGAGGGGGATCATGGCCAAAGTTTCCTGTGTAACACTGTGGAATGCTGGATGGTTTTTGGAACTACCAAATAGTAGCTACACTGAGGATTTTTGCAGAGTGGACCTGGAATATGCAATGGTGATCCACAACTACCTGAAAAAAAAAATCCCATGATCAGCTCTCAAGTAAGATAATTAGCTGTGAACTGGAAGAATTACAGAAGAAATCCCTGTTTTTATGATATAATAGGCTTACCCTCTGCTATTCAAGTGTCCCAAAGCAATAAGATCAACCTTATAGTTGAGGAATCCTTGGGTGAAGGAGACTTTCACAAGTGTTTTCTGCACTGGTCCCAAGGGCATGAGCAAGGAGCGTGAATGGGCACCCCAGAAATTGCAGGGTCACCCAGTGCTGGTAGCTGGTGAGAGGTACCATGGTGTAAGGGCCCCACATTGACTCTGTGTGTGACCTGCTGGGTAAAGGCCAGGAAGATAACCTGGAATTCCTGGTCATGCCCTTCCATGCCTTCTCCATGTCTGTGCTTACACAGCCAGCACTCAAACACGAGTGAGAGCCCCTGGGGGTGCAGCTTGTTAGCCTGCTTTTGAAGAGCAGGCAATGGGATTCTGCAGGGTGGAACAGGAAGCTCCTATCAGAGGCTAATAAATGTTTCCTTGTAAAATAGGGAGATGCTTATGTGAGTCCAGATATAAAGTGAAAGTAAGACAGCCCTCAGAGGAATTACTGAGGTAATAAATGTACTTACTAGGGCAGTGTGTGCCAGAGCAAGACAGAAATGGGCTAAGACCAGAAGAAAATTAGAACCTCAAGTGCAAGCTGAGGCTCGGTGGTCAGATGAAATTCAACCCTTTCCTCTGAGAAAAGAGTTATCTGCCCTGACTTGATTATCTGGGATTGGCGTGGCCAATGAGAAGAACAACAGTGTAGGATTTCTGCCATGTGTCCTGCTTTAAGCAGTAAGACGTGAACACAGAATATGGTAACCAGCTGAAAGAGGATTTGGCTCTCAGCATATGCATATTTCATGTACAGATTGTGCTGTTGCAACTCCAGCACCTCAACGGGTCAGAATGTGTCCCCGTGTGAGGTTATTGCGGCATGTGGCTCGGCGTCGCAGGGTGGCTGAAATCCTTTGAGACTGCCTGTGGGATCTGTGGTTTGGCCAGCACAGTGCCCCTCTGCATGTGCAGAATAGAGTCATCTAAGCTGTGAGAGTAAAATCGGCAGGAAAGCAGAGCTGTATGATCTACAGTAGATGTTCCTGCTCCTGAGATGTAACTGCAGGTTAAGGAAATTGCTCCAGAAATCTTATATATGCATTGTGGTCATTTTTTCAAGGTTTATAATTTTAAGGTTTCTCTTAAGCCAGGTGTGTAAAAGCAGGACTTCTATAATGCATTCCTTAACTGAAGAAAGCAAAAAAAAACCCAATTTTTTTTTTTTTTTTTTTTTACATTAAAGAACTTTTTCCTTCTCTGAGCAGCATCTTATAATTGAGATCCACCTTGAACATACCAAGGTCAGAATTTAAGACACAGAATATGCTCATGAAGCTGCCCAACAAGATACCTTTATTCAGCCAAATTGGAAAACTTGTGTGTAACCCAAAAGATCAGAATAGAGTCCTTATTGAGCAAGGTTAGGAGGGATAGAAACAATCGGCTTATATAGAGTATTTTTACTTCATAGGAATGTGGTTCTGAGTGCTGAAAATGTATCCTCTGCATGAAGTACAAGCATAATCCTATGCCTACTTTGCCCTTTGAGTAAAACTATGCTTAATAGCAATTTCAGGGGAAAAAAAAATCTATTTAAAGCCTGTTGAGCAGAATATCCACTTATAGAGGGAAGCTATAAGTGAATAATGTTAATGGAGTTCTGTTTTGTGAAATGCATAGGACAACTAATAGAATCAAGCTCCTGTAACAGTGAATGATTGAATTACATTTAAGAGAGTATCTAATTTATGACCTTTAAAGATAGTTTTATAACTGTCTGTTTTTGTCAATCCTAGACCACCTTAATATGAAAGTTTTTAGAAATCTCATCTCTCACTTTATATTATGGTCAGAGGACCTTTTATGCTATTGTATGTCAGTACTTCCATTAAAACATTTAAGTAGGCTAATTACTGAAAGGAAAAAAAATGCTTTCTGGAGACAATTATTATACCTGTTTATTAGTGTAGGAGAAGTTCTTAATCTGGGAATAAATTTTGAACAATAGTAATGAAGAATGACCTGACCCAGGACATCCTCAGAAAAAAAGATTAAGCCCTATAAATACCAATTATTGAATGTTTTTTCCTCTAAAGAGGGGATTTTTAAAAAATAGAAGTTCGTGCGTAACTTCCACCAATCACTGAAATATTATGTACAGGAACATGAAGTTTTATACTCTTATCTTTTTTTTTTTTTCCCTCCCATTTATTTTTACAGTATGTGTTTGTTCTGTTGCAGTGAAACTCTGATTCAGTGTTATTTTGCGCAAAAGAAACCCTCAAATTTACTGCACACTTCATTAAAAACTGTTTGTACTTTTATCAGTTTTAAAGAGGCTGCTCTTGCAGTCATTTAATGCTGGTTTTGCCTTGCACTGTTCAGGAAAGTCAAGTGAATTTGAGAGCCCTTCCATGTAGCATTGGAATTTATACTGAGATTCCATGTGAGAATACCCTTCCATAACTCTCTGTTAAGTTTTACATCATTCCTTAAAACATTCTACAATTTTGTTAGCTTTTGTGCTGGAGGGTTCTGCCTGCTGTGGTGTCATTGATTGCTCATCCTAAAAGAAGGCAGAGAACAAAGGTGGACTAAGCTGCTAATCTTCTGGATCAGCCAGATGTTATTCAGTGGTATATAGGAATTTAAGGCACTGATCCTTAAGGAAAAGGGGTGCAGAGAGGGGCTGAGAGGCTGCCAGAAGCAGTCACTCCCTTGTGGCACCCCGCTTGTCAGAGTGCTGCTGTGTCACGCTGCCTTAAACGTGGCTTTTGCCTGCTGGGTGCAATGGAGCTCTCTGTGGAGCATCACATTTCCAGAGAGCTACAAATGGAATTGGCTACTTTAGGAGTGCGATCATTTGATTAATTTTTTTTTTTTT
>VZTB01002285.1:338489-343489 GCA_013397245.1 Thryothorus ludovicianus
AAGATCAGTTCAGCAAGGAGGGCCCTGGCACTCTATATGTTCACTGTGAAAGCTCCGTGCTGTAGCTCTGCCTGAGTTCCTGTTGGGGAAAACTCAAAATTCTTACTGCTGCAGAACCAGAGCCAAAAGGGTCAGACTGCACGTGCACAGCTAAGGAACAGACCAGAAAAAGGCTGTGAAATTTCTGTGGCTGATCATACTTATGGTTCTGTCCTTTACAATGTAAAGTAAAAAATGTATTGTTTTACACAGAAGCTCCGTTATAGGTCAGGCCTTTTTTTAACCAGCCACTTGAGAGTGGCCCCACTTGACTCCCAACACAATTTACTCTGGCCATTAGTTAAGGACTGTTCCTGCTCTGTCTGTGGTGTTCCCAGCTCCATATGTTGGTAGCTTAAGGCTGATCTAAGAGTAAACAAGAAGTGCAGGGTTTTGATCACACAAAGGTGTGGGACTCGGTTTATAAAATTAAAGAAGAGATTAAATGCAGGGGCAATACTCTGGTTTTTATTTCACCTCAAATATGCTAGGAATCGGGGGTTAGGTCTCAACTCTTTTTGTTGTGCTTTTTGGTTCATTATTTCAAAGTACAACTATTTTTTGGAGGGAATTTTTGTTATTTTATTGCTGCTTTTCTGAAAATGAAGTTCCTGCTCTATACTGTATGTTCAGTATTCACAACAAGGAGAGATTCTGGCTTTGCCCCAAACTGCTGACAGTCTCAATACTTTTACAGTGAACATCTCTGGAGCACTGAGGAAGATTTTTGGAAGATGAGAGGGAATGTCAGGCTAAAGTACCATAAATAATTTATAGACCTCAGATAATTGTCCTGTGACAGCTCCCAGTGCTTCCAGTTTCTTCCTACCACCCCTATTTTCAGCTATCAGTTATAGAATCTTGACTTAATATTGCTAATTGCATAGTAAACAGAACAATATTGTTTGCCCCAAGACAGATTACCATTTCTCATTACAGAATTCACATAGACCACAAATCATTGATACCATCTCCACCAGTTATAATAAAGTTTATCTTCAATCTGATAAAAAGCATGTACTGAATAATAACTGTTGCTCTTATTGTAAGTGGTTTAAAAACATGCTTTTTTAAAAGCTGGGTAGTTCACTGAAGTTGCAATTCTGCATTTGCCCTAGCCAAGAGAGGTGAGAGTTGGGGACAAAAATGGTCAGATTTCCAGCATGACTCTGTGGGTGCAGCGTGTGCGGTGGCACTTGACAGCTGATGAACCTCTCACTGTTATCACAGTCAGCTAAACACAGTCACTCCCACTTTCCCTGCATTTATCTGCATTTGTACTTGAACCCATTGTTCAGTGTGTTATGGACACGTCTTTAGCTTATTTGTAGAGCATTAAAGTGCACTGAATGTTGTAAGAAGGTTTGTCTCTTCAGTTCAAATTCTAGAGATCCTCAATGGTCTGCAGGTCTCTGCCTCAGCCCTGAGGTGAGCACTTGCACTTGCAGCAGTGCATGGACAGGCACTAAATCCTGATGGAAAACTGCCTGAAAAAACAAGCTCATTTTACTTATGTCCCACCACTGTGCACACTCATAGATGAAGAAGAAATAATTTAGTATGACGTAAACCACCAAAATCCATAAAGGGGATACTGTGGCAGGAGTATGGATACTGCAGTACTTCTCAGTTTTTTTAGAGGTGGAGATCTTCCAGTAGCGCATTTCAATCTGCCCTGGTGAATTTAGATTCTCCTTAGCGAGGTTAATCTTTTAGCCCTGAATCTTTTTATGTCATATATGCTGAGATGGAAGCAATTGCATCATTGTGTGTCATTTTGAACAAGACTGGTCCAAATGTTAACTGTCACAGCTGAACTTTGCATTTTGCTACCTCCTTTCATTGAGATGAGGCTCAGCCAGCAAGTCCAGCTCTAAATACAAACTTTCTCAAAGCCTAGCTTCGCTCCTGAATCAGAGAAATGCTAGTTTGGTGAGAATTCCTAAAAAAATCAGGAGCCGGTTTTAAAGTCCAGTGATTTCATAAGACAACTGAAAATATTGTGCAAGTCCATCAGGGTTTGGACCGGGGTGTGTGAAGTTATGATTGAATCAGGTTCTAGTGTAATTCTGTGGGGAAGCAGGGATTCAGAAGGATTCCTTCAGAGTTGAACCCCAAACTCATTAAAATATTACAATAAAGTAATTAATGCACATGGCCACTAGACACTCTTAAAATGTAAATTTCACAGCTGTAAGAAATTAGATTTGTTTAAAAATAACAGAAGGCTCAAGTACAAATTATGGAGTAAAAGCCTATAAAATTTCAAACTTGGTTTTAAGGCATGGGCTTTTTTTTTTTTTACTAGCTCATTTGCTTCAGCACTAGTGTTCAGAAACTGAATTCCTTGTCTGCCTTTTGCCTCTGAAGTTGTAGTTAGGTATCAGTGCAGACCTGATTAGTTGGAAAGTTTTCTTATCAGAAGGTTGGACTTGGAGACCAAGGCAAAATTTTCAAGGAGCCTGTGCCCCATCTGAAGCCCATGCTGTGTTTGGGAGGTGCAGGCACAGGTTCTCTGCATGCCTGTGTGAGTTGTTTGCACAGCTGGGAGGACAGGTAGGAACAATTGTTAGGAATGCTGCTTTTTCACTGCATGTGTGTTTTGGCTGGCATGAGCAGAACTTGATCTCTAGGAACTCCTCAAAGTGGTCAATGCCCTCAAATCATTCTGTGCCACAGAGGCCAAGAAAATTAAAGAAGATTCAAGGTTCAGGAGCAGTGGAGCCAAATGGATTTTTCAAGGGATGTAACACATGTCTTTTCAGTGTAGAGGCCTAATTCCAGATTCTCCAGCAGTTTCTCACTCAGTGTTTACATACATGGGTCTGACTACAATGCAAGGAAAGGCTTTGACTAGCAAATGTTCAGCAGTGTATTTCAGTCTGTTCCCATTTGAAGCAATGCTGAAATTCAGGGCTCCACCATGGCCTCTTGGCACACCAGCTTCAGCAGAGTACTGAAATGGTTGAAGGAAGGAATTCCAGTCAGAAATGTTCCAGATGAATCCTGTTGGAGATCCATTTCTAAATGTATGCTACATGCCTAACTATTAAAAAGTTCAGATTATGACCCCTCTAATGTTATTTTAATGCTAGTTTTTAAAATGTAATTATAAATCAAATTGCATTTGAGATCTGAAGCTGACAGTAGTGAGCTGGAACTTTCTAAGAGCTGCTTTAAAAATAACCCCTCTCAAACTTTATTACTGGTTTCAGAAAGGGAAATGCAAGTGGACTGGCCAGATTCATCCATGCTGTTCCCATCAGCAGACAGGACAACTTGCTAAGTGCCAGTTGTGTTCTGGTTTACAGAGACACAACACAGGAGCTTTTATCTTTATCTGAAGATTGCACTTCCAAAGTTTGACTATCTCTCTTGGAGCTTAAGTAGAAGACACAAGCTCATTTAAATCACGTTTTCTCCTTTCTTTTCTCATTCTTTACCACAATGAATTTCCTTCCCTGAAGATCGAGACTTCTAAAACCTGCATAGTAACCAAAAAAGTTGAGAAAAGCAGGATATTATTTGGCAAGTGCAAAATTTTGGGGCAACGCAAAGCAATTACAGGGAAGAAATTCACTTAGTGACTGTTGTGCTGGTCAATGGTATCTGTATGATTATAGTTTAAAAAAAAAGGACTGGAAAAGATACCAGAAGGACAGAGCTGAGAGAATGCAAGCACTCAGCAGGGTTGAAATGTTCTGTTCAAATAACGGCTATAATGATTTTGGTAACTTCATATTTCTTTTTCCCCCCTTTTAGTAAATGTAAATGTTTGCATTAGATACTCCTATAACTTGCCTAAAAATTAAATAATCCACAAAGACAATGCATTAGAAACTATAGGCTTTGAATTTCCATTTATATAAGTGTAGTTTAAGGGGGAGAAAGGGAGGGAAGAATAACTGGGTAGGTAGATCTGAACAAACAAGTCACAGTGACTCCTTAGGTACATTTTGGAGTTTTCTTTTCTTGTGAATGTGGAAATTATTTATTCAGTAGTTACTCACAGAATTTTTCAGTGAATAATGCATTTTAAAAATCTTTATTTGTAGTGTTTTTTGTTTAGATTATTTATAAATTTATAGTCATAGCTGGTTACCTAAATCATGTTATTTCTTCTGTTCCCTGATTGCATGAGTTACGTATTTACTTGATTCAATACACAATGTAAATTGTGAATGTTACAGCTGAACATACATCTCAGAATTTTTGTTTGGTTGCTCAGTTACATAAATCAGCCAGTTAGAAGAGGGAGGGGACATACCACATGATCTACTTAAGCAGCTAATACTTTAAAATTTTGAGATTATATATCTAGAAGTATACATTTTGACCACAGTATGTAGATTATATAAATTGAGTGGTATTATTTCTATTCCCTGATTAATGGTTGATGCTGTTACATCTACAGAATGAATGTCAATTCAAACTTCAATTTGAAATTTGAAGTCAATGAATATTTAAGCATTCATTCTAGATGTTGACTGTGAAGACATGCTAATATTGGTACAGCACATATGCTCCAAATTTTGCAGACAGACAAAAACAGAAAGTAGTTACGTGTTTCTAATGCTGTTAACTCAAAATTTTACTTTGAATTACAGTTTTATAATATTTACTCAGGTCTTATTTTTACCCTGTTTTGCAGATGGAGAAACCGAGGCAAAGAGGTTAAAGGATCTCTCCTGAGCCCCAGAGTGTGTTGATGTCTGTCCCCTCTCCCTAGACATGTGCACAGACTACTAGACTTCTCTGCTCTGGCTGCAGGTAAGACATATTATATATACAATGTGATCACTTCTTGAATTGACTTAAATAATTCCTAGAAAGGTGGGAGAATCTCAAATATCTAAATATAACATATATAAATATCCCTGTATTCTGTTGAGTCCCTGAAAATCACGTGAAACAGAATATTTTCTGTTGCAGACACAGAATAATCATGGATGCAATGGGTT
>VZTB01002285.1:345989-349468 GCA_013397245.1 Thryothorus ludovicianus
TACATGGCTTTTCTTTTTATGATTGATGGTTATATCAAATTGGTCAATTAATATTCTGCATAAGTTCAGTCAAATGATATACAAAAGTTCATAATGTTCACTTGCCATGTAAAAGTTGAAACGATCTAAAGTGAATCCCGCTCATTTTCGCTTAATACTTGTTTTCAAGATAAATACATTTCAATGTTTTCCTGTAGAGGAATTTCTTCAGAGCATAGTTTTGGAACATTTAAAAAAAAAGTCCCCAAAAAATGCATTAATCAAAAACAATAACTCCTTTTAACTTTTGTAACTGCTCAGAAGTGAAGTATGAAATAGTCTGTGTGTGGGCCACAAATGTTGGGAATGCAAACATTTCACAATAAACATGTTTAAATGAAAGTGCTTGGCTAGATATACTGGAAGATAGTACATGTTGGGTTAATTAATGCATACTCCATAAAAATAAACCTCACTTTCAAGATCTGACCAATAAAAATCATTAGTATATTTGGATCAGATGTGCTGATGGATGATTTTTATGTATACATTAAAGGTTTGTAAAGAGAATTGTCCTTGAAAAACCTAGCAACAGACTTCAATTTAAAGTCGAAATGACCCATTACAGCCACTCTTTGTGTTTTCCTATAGTGATATGATGAATTATTTCAGTTTTATCTTTTATACCTGCAATTGATTTACTATTGATGGGCTTAAATTTATCATTTTAAATGTGCAAATCACAGCTACATAGCTAGAAACTGGGTACTTTTGTAGGAATTCTTTGCCTGTAGAATGCAGTATCTGATTGTAGGCATTTAATAAACAAATTACTATAAAACATTGCTTTTCTTCAAAAAACTTGCAGTTCTTAAATGGAATCATTTTAGTACATACAAAACCCAGTGTTTTATATTAAACATAATATCATAGTCTTAGGGAAATGGTACTTGTAAACAAATATGTGAACTTTGCATTGTATTGTGCTGTTGAGCCAGTTAGAATAATGAAGCAAACTGAGATTGTCTTTCATGTTGAATAGTGTCTTTCTCCAAAGCTGGTCTCATTAAAGACAAGGTGGTGATCTTTATTCTGACAGATGTCAGAATACAACCTGGCTAATTGACTAAATTTGTGGTTGCTTTGTAGGAAAGCACCACTCTGCACCCTTACTGGAGGAGTTTGTATGAGCAGAATTAAATAGAATTGACCCAGAGACTGTTTTCTAGAAACAAGATGGACATATTTTACTTTTTACCTCTGTATCTGCAAAATATACAAAATAAGATGTTTGACAGGTCAAGCCTCAAAGCCAAACATAATATAAACAGAACAGAAATTTAATTCACAGTTAAAATAAAAGTGAAACCCTTCCCCTACGGTTATCAGCAGCAATATTTTTACTAATTTTAACAGTAGCAGTAGATATAAGAGCATCTATGCAGAAGAATCTTCCTATCTGTGGAGTTAAATTGATTTCATTAAAGACCAGAGACACGATGCTGTAATTTTATATCTTTTCTGTAGCATTCACAAGGTCACTATTTCTGCACGAGAGGAAACCACCTTTGCTCGAATGTCTTCCTCTAACATTATCCAGATCCTGCACTGCATAAAGTTTTTGGTGTTCTGCATTTTAGCTCATCCACTAGTTACCTAGTTTTTTGTAAGCATTACAGAAGATTTAGAGGTGAGGGTGATAATCCTGTGTTGGGCAGGTTTCTGTGGAAAGTAGGTTGCACAGAAGAGAGCTGCAGAAGTCAAGAAGGAAGAAGTTAATGGGGGGGGAGTAAAAATGTCTGTCTGATGAGCAGATTAGTAAGGAAAGGGCCTGGGAAGGTGCTAGCAGACAAAGAAAAGAAAGCCTGAATGTGACACAGCTGAAGAGGGAAGAACTGGTAAGAGAAGGGGGTTGACAAGTTTCTGGTATTGACAGGAAACATGATCTGCACAGCTGTATCTGTGACTAACTTAAAACTGGCAGGACATTCTTTAGATGATTACATCTATCAAACTGCTCTTTAAAGAAAGAATAAATATTTTACCAAAATGGAAGGGGAAAAAGAAGGCTTAGAGCTGCTTTAATAAACTATTAGAAAGCTCTTTTGAAGGCAGTGCCTTAGAAGGCAGTGACTTCTCATGCCTAGAAACTCAGTTCCAGGAAGGGAGCCACTGGAAATGGAGGCAAGCATGGGCAGGAGGCTGCAGCTTGTACTTTAAATACCTTGCAAGATAACATCTAGCTAGGCTATGAGCTTCTAATTCTCATCTAATTAATAGGGCATAGGGGAAAAGGCATCTCCCAGTCAGCTTAGGGAAGCAGAAGACATGTGGCATGAATTGTTCTTTGGACTGCTTGGTTTTATGTAGCGTTTTTTGTAGCACTGGCTGTGCCGGAGCCTTCCCTCTCACTACAATTATCCTAGTTCTCCAAGAACAAGCTTAAACACATTAATTTGGGTACTTCTGACAAATGTGGTAACCTGGAAGCCAGTGTGTGACATTCACTCTGCTGAGATGAAAAGTGCTCTACAGCACTGCTGCACGTGCCTTACTTTGCTATTTATTTCAAAGTGGTTGGGATACTCTTGGTGGGAAGTCTAGAGTTAGAAGTGATCGTGAAGTCTCAGTTGGCACAGATTAGTCCCAGGATTTAGGTCTAGCAAAGTGACTTAAGCACTAAATCCCTGCCTTTCCCCTCTAGCCTTTTTCCAAGCTTAGCTGATTACAGGACCAAACTTTGAGATTTTCAGCTAATGACGATGATACAAAAGGAAGTGATTTGTATAGCTTGATTTCTATTGATGAAATGAAGCGTGATTTTTTTTAACAAAGAATTATGTATCATCATTCTACATAGTAATATTGCCATTATAAACTAAGACTACAGAGTTTTTCAGCCATAGAAGATGAGGTTATGAGTTTGTAGCAGCACAATTCACCAATTGGTAGGCCAAAAGGAATACTTAAGTGTAAGAAAGTAGTGCTAATTTCTACTGTTCCTGTGCAATTCATGTATCTTTTCAACTAGACACTTACATGTGTGGAGCACTGCAATAACAGAAAATACATTTAAAAACAGAACCTAAATCTTGATTTTTCTAAACTTGCATAGCTATGGAGAGCATCCTCTAAGTCCTGAAGCAGCAAGCTAGGGAGTCAAGGAGATATAAATGCTTAAAAGGAGTAAAGGAACTCGTGTGAAACATTGTGACAAAGTTTATGGCAAACATGTGCCAAGAGCTACTGTACTTCACAGGAGGGTGCCAGATGGGTTTGTCAGGGTGGGACAGGCCAGGGCTGCTGCTGGGGCCCTCCTGCTGGGCCCAGCCGGATGCCAGGCTGTCCTGGGCCATGTGTGGAGCTGGCCCTGCCCTGCCCATCCCTGTGCAGCCCATCCCTTCCCTGCCCTGCCCTGCCCTGCACATCCCTGAACATCCCTGCCTGCCCATCCCTCCCCTTCTCTGCCCTGCCCGTCCCTGCCCATCCCTGCCCTGCCC
>VZTB01002285.1:354831-357331 GCA_013397245.1 Thryothorus ludovicianus
GTACATACAATAAGTGCCTGATTCAGTAACAAGCCACTCAACAATGTAGATTTTCTGAGACCTAAGGAAAGAAGCAAAATCTACCATTTTTCTGAATAAAGCCGTCACCTGTGCACTGCTAAGGCTCTGAAGTTTCTGCATTGGAAAGGGGCAAAATTAGAATAGGAGACAAATTCCTCATGTTATGCAGAAGACAAAATTCTCATTGTGGAGCAGGTGAATGGAGCTGCAGGAACAGGGAGGGGTGGGCCCCTTCTCACAGCTCTCTGGCACCATTCCACATGGCTGCTGGTGTATTTTGAGGGTAGGAAGTTTTGGGGCTTTGCCCCAGAATGGACACTGGAAAACACCTTTGAGAGTGGAACCTCTGGGCTCTGCACCCACTGATGCTCCAGAAGCCTGTGCTGGCCAGGATTTCACTTTGCATGGTGGATGTGCAACCTTTTATTCTTCTTTCCAGACCTTTGGCTGAAGGCAACTAATTATGGCTATTTCTCTCCCTGCCAGTGTCAGAAATGGAGCAGGGTTTTGTCTTTAGTGTGGAAGAGCCCTGCCTGGAGGCCTGGTAGGGATAGGTGCTGGATATCCACAGCTCTTGGGGATTGCTGTGTGAGCTGATGTTGCTCTGTCTCACAGAACTCCCTTCATTGTAAAGAACCTGAGGATATGTGGAAGCTTTAGCTTTGCCCTGAAGTTTTGGAGGCTGCTCTATGGTATATTGAATGTTTGCTTCTCCCTGCAAACTGGAAAGTTTTAATGGCAGAGTGAAACAACTAGAAATCCATGGGTATTAATTCACCTCTAGGTGGAATTTCATTTTATACACATATGTATTTCCCTCTGGTAAAATTTTGGGCTTTCTGCTCTTAGTTTCAGAAAAACCTTTTTGTCTTTACCTTAAGATAGCTTTTTTTTACTTAAATATATAGTAGAAAGCTGAATTTCACTCTTCAGAAATGTGTCCAACTAACAAAAATAGCATTGTTGTATTAATTCAGTATTTACAGCATGTTAGTGAGTGTTAGCATGCCATTAACAAATCCACCGACTTGCACACCTGCATTTTCATGGTATGTGCATGGGAGAAGAGAAGCAATGGCTCACTCTTCCAAGGTGTCAGCACTGTAAATCGAGTGGATGGTGTCTTGTTGACTCTGCACATAGATGGAGATGGACTTGAAACAATAGTGCTGACAGAGGTGTGAATCCTCTCACCTCATCTTAATGGGGTGTTAAATTAAAAACTTAGTTATGACCACATAAACGTTGTTGTTAAGACAGTTGTCCACAGCACACAACCTAACATGAGTCATTGAACACATACATATTACAGTATATTAAAATATTTATATTGTTAATGTGTAATACAATAGAATCTACTGGATTTATTTCTAAAATTTGGAAGTGCTTCTGTCTTTCAAATGACTACTTAAGTGTTTAGTTTATTGATGTGTGGTGTCATTTATAAATTCATAGCGTCATATATGGCTTATTTAGATTGAGCATGATTTCTGTTCCTCAGAAATGCATGTGAAATACATTATAATTTTATTCAATTTTAAATAATTGGTTTTAAGAGTGTGTCTAGCTCTTGCTTTGTACTACTGTACTGTATCTGAACATGATACCTCCAGGCCTTTTGCATAGTCTGGGAGCAGTGTTTTGCCCCATATGCCACAAATTTTCTTTAGAGAATTGAGTTTATCACAAAAGGTAGACTTTTCTCAGGAAAAAAACATCAACAGACCAAAACAAAGAAAATAAACAAACCAACCAAAAGACCTCCCCAAACAATGAGATACAGCCTGGGCATGTCTGATACATTTCTTTGCAGAGCTGCTGTGCATGTGTGATTGCTATGTAAGTATGCAGCAAATGCTTTGCATCCCAGTTATGTGAGCCTTAGAGCTGTCTGTGTGCACACTAAATCCAACATGTCTGGAATGCAACAGACTTGCTGGACATAAGATCACCTGCTCGTTGTGGGATTTGGAAATCAGTAGATTGCTTCATTAGGTTTGGCAGGTTTGGGTCGTGTAACTAAGCAACCTATCATGAACTGCTAACTCTAAGCCTGGTCCTATTTCTCTTCTCCAGAGAGGAACAATGGGAGTTTTCCATGCTTTAGTACAGAAAATTTCTCAGGTGGGGAGCATTGATCTCTTACAGGAGTCTGTTGGAAGAATATCTTCCATGTCTAGAACTTTTTCAGAAGGTGTTAAAAAGAGAAGGCTCCTTCAGAGTGGAGCCAGTGCATCTCTCTTCTACCTGGATTAATTTTTCAGAGCAGTTGAATATAACCTGGAGGGAGAAATCACATTTATAAAACTGTTGGTCAGATGGAAAGATTTCGCAGATCTCAGTCTATCACTAAAATCTGTCTGTCAGTTCATCAGGAGCAACCAAGAAAGAATCCTAGCTTTGTATTAACACCATACTTTAAGATATTTCTCTATCCCATCAGACAGCACCTTGATGAGTACAGGCACAGCAGATACTT